>SNQJ01S0054164.1:27373-60598 GCA_010110895.2 Picea sitchensis | reverse complement strand
TCTTGTGACTGATATTTTTTTTTCTTCATTTTCATTATTCTCATCATCTTTTTCATATGGCTTGGTCATTATTCTCTGTTGATCTTTTACAGAAGCTTCTTCATCAATTCGAACATCGATACAGTCTACTAATTTATGCATTCTTTTGTTAAAGCATATGTATCCTTTATTGTTCGTTGCATATCCTAAGAAGATATCTTCATCAGCTATACTATCAAATTTTCCTAGATGATCATCATTATTCTTGATGTAGCATTTACTTCCAAATACTTTGAAGTGATTGATTGATGTAGGTCGACCAAACCACAACTCATATGGAGTTTTATCACTGTTCGTCCTTAGATGCACTTTGTTTAGAGTATGAATAGATTTGATTCTTCCATTACTTAAGCTTACTAGACCTTTACCTCTGATATTTCCTGGAGCATCATTTCCAAAGGTCACACTCCCTGATTTATTTTATTTGAGCAATAGGAACTTACTTTTGTCACCTATCATATGACTGGAGCATCCGCTATCAATATACCAGGGGTATTTTTGTCTTTGAGCTGACAACACTAATCCACACTTTTTATCTTCATTCTTCTTCCAAACCTTGACGTTTTCAGCGATGTGATTTGAATCTAGATTACAGTTTTTTGAGAGACAGTCTGTAGCTTTATGGCCATAATTATGGTTGATGTAACATTTTGGTTCATTGGATAAAGGATCATAATGATTTTTATTTTTAATATGTGTCCTTTTCCTAGCCATCACATGATTTGTAGTCTGTGGTTGTTTGTTACTTAGTTGTCTCATTCTTTGTTATGGAAGATATTTATTCCTTGGATATCTTGATTGCTTAGTAAAAACAATATCCATAGAAAGAATCTTTGTACCTGGAAAATGGTTGTCTTCTTTGAGCAGGTTTATTTCTTCCATTTTGATGATTTCCTTGAGAAGAGGGTGTATTATTTATTTGTTCTATGGATTCAGTTCTGGTATATTTTCCTTCACTCCTCCTTGGTGGTTGATTCTCTTCCTTTGTTTCTGCTGGTTTTCTGTTGTCAATGGTTGTAGATTTGACAAACTTGATGGATTCTTTGTTTCTTGGATGACACTACTTGATCCCTCTTCATAACCCAAACTAGTTTTCAACTTTGAATTCCTTTGCTGATTCAGAATGGATGCTAATCCTTCTAAGGCTTTAATACTTGTCAGATTTGATGGTATGAAGCCTGAAATTTCTTTAGATCTTTTCTGACAGACACTACTTCATCTTCCAATTTTTCACCTTTTGTTTCAGCTTCTTTCAATTTCTATTTGGGGATGTCTTCAATCTTCTTGGCTTCTTCTAACTTAACCTTCAACGGGGAAACTTATTCAGATGGTTCATTGCATGTTTTCTCATACCTGAGCAGTAACTGTTTTTGTTTTCTTTTCTTTTCTCTAAGTCCATCAATCTCTTCCATGGAACTGACAAGTTCTCCTTCAAGATCTACTATTTCTTCACAATCAACAAACTCACTTCCTGTATCTTCAGTGTTTAGATATTCTAAAGATATTATCATGATATAATTTATTTTATCTTCAATAGAAGAGTCACTGCTTTCATCATCTGAGGGATCATCATCATTGTTTACACAAAGCCTTTTCTTCTTAAAATTATTCTCTTTATAGACCTTCTTGTGTTTGTGCTTCTCTTCATCGTCATATGTCTGATCCTTTCTTTTGTGAGGAAACTTAGATGAAAAATGACCTATATTACCACAGTTGAAACATTTCAAGGGAAGTTTACCTTTCTATTTTCCTGATCCTTTCTTTAGTCTTCTCACAAAAGTTTCTTCAATCTCATCTATATCAGAGTCTGTGTTTTTAACTACCTTAAAAGATGCCTCTCTTGTAGTGGAATTACCTTTGGTGATTCTCATTTCATAAGTAGTTAGAGTTCCAAGAAGTTGATCAAGTGTCAACTTTTTGAGATAAGCTATTTCCTCTATAATAGATACCTTTGAGTTAAATCTACTAGGAAGAGATCTTAATATTTTCTGGACTAGAAAAGATTCATCTATCATTTCACCTAGGCCTTTCACAGTGTTGACAAGTTATTTTATATGTAAGAATTAATTACTGATAGTTTCGTCTTCATCCATCTTTAACTGCTCAAATTTCAGTCTATGAGTCTGAAGTTTTGCGTCCTTCACCTTTTAATTACCTTCATAACTACTTATCAGCTTGTCTTACATAACGTTTTCTAAATCAAAGTGCATGACTTTGACAAACTCGGCTTCAAAAAGTCCACTGAGGATGGAATTCATTGTTTTTTCATTAAATCTAAACTACAACTTATCATCTTTTGAGGCCAAGACTATAGGCTTCACATATCCCATTTCAATGACATCTCAAACATCAACACCCAAAGACATTAATTGTGTTCTCATTCTTATTTTCCAGAAGGCAAAGTTTGTTCCATCAAATAGAGGGGGTCTATTAGTTGAACGTCCATCATGAATAGTCATGTTCAAGATTATAGATCTACCTTTGATCAAAGGCACCGACTCTGATACCAATTGTTGGAAATATAATTGAGAGGGGGGGGGTGAATCAGATATATATATAAGCTTGAAAATTTTTCTATTCTTTTTATTTTTCTTTCTAGATTATTATTTAATGTGTTGTTGATAAATTAACATGCATAGATATACAATATTTGATCAATCACACAGAATAAACAGAGACATTGTTTTTCATGAGTAAACCCATAAGGGTGAAAACCTCTTCTTCTTAGGATGTCAATCAAGCTCCAACTTTCATGTATTCACAGTCTTTGAGCTCCAAATCAAATATGATGCTACAACCTATGATAGCAAGTTACAAATTGCAGAGAGCACCAACTCTCATATTTCTCTAGCACCAACTCCCAGGTTTCTCTAGCACCCACTAGATGGAATCACCAACTCCCATAATATCTTCTAGCACCAACTAGAATTTAGAGGACTACATACCTCCCTAGAATTACCCTACCACCCTAATTGAATCTTACAAAACTTTACTTACTTGATCTATCTCTGAAATGGTATGTTATAGTTCCATGTCTCCTCTACCTCTTCCAACTTCTATTACTCTATTTCGCTTCTATACTCTGCTCTTTCTCTTGCTGTGCACTCTTATAACTCTATTCAACTTCTCTTCTTCTTTTATACTCTATGTTGTCTCTTCATGCTATGTGTTTCACCGCTAAACTCTAGTTCAGGTCCTGTACATGGTCACATTCTACTCACATGCATAACTCTTGAAAAAAACATGTAGACTTCTTTGTTCTGCATGTCTTTCTCACCCAAATCCTTTGCCAGATCATCATCAAAACTCTTCGACTTCTCTGGTGGTTATACTGAATCTGTTCATCTTCAGTGGTCGTTATCCAAATATTATTTGTCTTCTCTGGAATTTGTAACTCTTTGTCTTCTCTGTCAGTTACAACCAATCATTTTTGGCTTCTTTGGCTTCTAAGCCCTTTTCTTCATGTGACCATCGATGGTGACTTGGGGCTATGTACTTCAGGACTTCACACCTAACATGCACTAGCTATGTTCTCGATATGACCTTGGGCGATGATCTCATGTGACCATGCGATTGTGGGCACATACAAAGGTGGTTTGAAATCAAACTATTTTTTTCCCCACAATTTACCTCGAGCCTCCACATGTCCTTTCTCCAAAACCATGGTTTCAATTCCGGCCCACCCTTAACTTATTAAATTTCATGCACATTCAATCCCTGCAATGCAACAAGATCGTTGATCTCATGATCTTGACGGTGCTCTTGAACATATGGTTCATATATATCCTCTCAAGTCTATGGTTCATATCTAGCCTTCCTAAATAAACGGTTGTGATTGAATTCGTGATTTTGGGTCTGGGATTTTCAAATCTCAAACCCTTCTTTTCTCCGTACACCAATCTTCCAGAGTTGATGATCTGCAGACACCTGTCCTCCTAAATCTATGATTAGGATCTCCTCTGCGAGTCTGGCCTTTGATACTTTCAATTCTCAAACTCTCGTTTCTTTTGTACATCAATCTTCCGGAGTTGATGATCTGCAGACACATGTCCTCCTCAATCGATGACTCTGCCTCTATTTCGATAATTTGATCTTTCAACCTAATCAATGTTTCTACAGCCCCTTTCTCGATCAATGGTCGAGATTTCCTTTAGGTCTCTAGACTTCTGAAATCTCAAGTCTCAAACTTTAGTTCCGCTCAAAGTATGCGGATTACTGCCACGTGTCCTCTTGTATCGGACGATTGAGGCTTACTTCGGGTCTTTACCTGGAGTCCACAGGATTATGCCATGTATTTTCTGGATCAAATGGCCGAGATTCACTTTGGACAATATGATGCCTGATATCTTCTTTGGATGTCCTGATGACTGAGATCTACCTCAGATGATTTGGTGGTTGATAATTTATTTCGGCTCTCCAGCTCTCCGAGATTTGGTAATTTCAAATCTCAAACTGAAACTCTCGAAGTGATTTCTCTAGAGCTCATGATCTGTCACCACGTATCCCTCTGGATCTGACGATTGAAATTTACTCCAACTCTCCAGCTCTCCGGGCTTCGGGGATTTCAAATCTCAAATTGAAACTCTCGAAGTGATTTCTCTGGAGCTCATGATCCGTCGCAACGTATCCCTCTGGATATGACATTTGAATTTTAATCTGGCTCTCCAGCTCTCCGGGATTTAGAGATTTAAAATATCAAACTTTTCTCCCTCCTAAACTCACGGTCTACTAACACATATCTCTCGATGATCAACAAGCCATATTCTCCTCTTGGTGATGAACGATCTCAAATTACTTTGGCTATTTCACCTCCTTTCGATCCACGAACTTCCGAAGTTGTGGATCTTGTGCCACCTATCCTCCTTGACGATTGACTGTCCCAAACTACTTCGGGACTTCATAACTTTGGTAATTTCTCTCTCTTATGTGAACAAAACCTTAAGGCTCGTGCACCTTATTTTGATCAGATGACTGTTTGTCCTATGTTCTGTGATCCTACGGTCATTGTCACCCTCTGTCTTGAGATTTTGATATCTATGACTTAGAATGTTTTCTAAGTGTTCAAGGGTTTGGAACTTTTCTCCTCCTGCGAGTCTATCTCTTGGACCTCATCTATATTTCTAGAAAGCGCTATCTCTTCTGAGCTTTCTCATCTTCTACTCTCTCGACTTCTTAAAGAGTCACTTCGACACTTAGTCAAATTGTGGATCTATGCACTCCTTGCAACAGATTCTCGCGCAAGGTTTCATTGTTGTTATTTCCATTAATTAGAAGCACACTCTTCCTGTAAACATGCCAACAACTATGTTTTTTTGTCCTGGACCATTCCAATGATTTATTCCTGGATCAATTATGATCTTTGAGCAGAAAGTTATGGTCCTTTAGAACTTGTGTTTTTTCTCTGATGCACTCCTTGTCTAGTTGATCTCTTTCCTCTGAGAGAAAAGACTCTTAGTTATTTTTTGAATTCTATAATAAAGTTCCTAGGTCTTTATTCCCTCTTCCAATGCAAGTCCGTACCAAAAACAACCCATGGTATTCCTTCCTAGCCCCTTTTTCCTTCTTTAAAATAATTTTCGGGCATTTAGCCCCTAATATCATGTGACCAAATGTTGTGAGCCAATGCTAGCAAATAGGCTCTTATCCGAAGCCTTGGGAGCTTCGGGACTCCACAACTTTGTGCTTCAAAAGCTATTTCTAATTCATTCCTTATTTCTCCCACACGTCGAACTGGCGAATCCTTTTACAATACATCTTCAGAGCTTTGAGGCTCCATTTTTTCAGAGCTTCAGGCTTCAGAGGTTATTACAAATTCCACATTGTTTTCTCCCAAATGATGGACTAAAGAACCACCAAGTTCTAGTCAGTATTCACGTACCAGGGTGCTATGTCATAGAAAAATAAGGAGTAGACACGTGGCTCAATCCCATGGCTGACACGAGTCACATATTAATTAGGCACAAAGGGCCATTGAAAATCCTAAAAAATGATGAAACGTGGCACGTATCTTATGTGTCCATGTCATGCCAGGTGACGTTGACAGATTGCATCACCTTCGTGACTTTGGAACTTCATGACTTTAAGGGTTCTTCCTTCACCATCCATTATTTCCTCCGAACGTCGAACTGACGAAGTACTGAACCGATGTCTCTTCGAATCTCTGGCGCTCCAACGCTTCGGACTTCGACAGATTTCACAACTAAACTCAACAATTTTTCTGAATTCTGAACTTGTGAACCGGTCCACATCACTCCTGGTGATGTCATCATGTCATGTCACTTCAACACTCCAGAGCTTCGGGCTTCGGAGGATTCCATAACTTCTTCCAACATTTCCTCTGAACGCTAATGTTTTGAAATTATGAACATTTCCGGGTCCACTTAGTACAATTGCCTTCAATTAGGGTGGTGACACATGGACCCATCGTCAAGTGACATGTGTTGGATTGATATTGGTACAACATGGACTATCAAAGTTACAAAACCAGATGACACGTAGCATGCCTAGAGGAGGTCCACGTCACCCCAGGTGATGTCATCATGCCATGTCACAATCTATGCTTCGACACTTCGACACTTTGGACTTCAGAATATCCCACTCCAATACACACTGTAACTTCCGAACACTGAATTTTTGAACATGCTAATCTTCGGACATGCATATTTGACAATGGATGGTCTGAATTTACTTCATATTTTGAGATTTCAAAATATTTAATATCTCCATCACTCCATTCCTATGAACAATGAATTTTTGAACCTTTTAACTTTTCAAGGTCCATGTAGTACAACTTTTTGGGTCAATCGTGTTTGGTTATTACGATCCAAAACTTAAGCTGAAAAAAGTGATATCTTAAAACATATTTCATTAATTCTTCTCATGGTGAATTAAAAATTTTAGTGACCTTGCGGAATGGTGAAACTTTGGAACTGTAATCTCAAATATTTTTCAATGTAACTCTTTTTTGCAATAAAGAACTGTGCTCTCTACAATTTGGATTCATAAAATCCCTATGATCGTGTCGATAAAATCTCTCTTATGGTTGAATTGCAACAAGATATGGAGTCAGTTGGGTAATGAGCTAAGAAATAAACCATCAATGTCTTGATGCACCTTATCATACTTTGCAATCCTTTTCTTTACGCTCAAAATAGAAATTTGTTTGCCATTACCAATCCTAGAGAAGAAATGGGAAGTGATAACCATTGAATTTATAACTAAATTTCCCAAGACAACAAAAAACAATGATTCAATCATGGTAGTGGTTGATAAACTGACAAAGGTTGCTCATTTTTTCCTGTGAAAACAAAACATACATTAACTAATATTGTAGAAATTTACATGAAGGAAATTTCTAGGTTGCATGGGATACCTAGGATAATTGTCTCGGACAGAGACACAAAGTTTACTTCAAATTTTTGGAAGGGATTATTTAAAGGATTTGATAGAAATATGAACCTTAGTACAACATACTATCCACATTTAGATGGGAATATCGAGAGGTTCAACTGAGTAATTGAAGACATGTTGAGAATGTATGTGATGGATAAGCCATCTAAGTGGGAAGATTACTTACACTTGGTTGATTTTTCCTATAATAATGGTTATCAAGATTCATTGAATATGAGCCCATTTGAAGCATTGTATGGTAGGAAATGTAGTACTCCAGTGATTTGGGACAACCCAACATATAGAGTAGTACTTGGGCCAGAGTTGCTCAAGGATATGGAAGACCATATGGATAATATTAAGAAGAATTTAAAGGTAGCTCAGGATAGATAGAAAGTTTATGCAGATAAGAATAGGACATCAAAATAATTTAAAGTGGGGGAGCATGTGCTTTTGAAAGTGAATCCCAAGAAAATCTCTTTGAAGTTGGGTAGTTGTACAAAGTTAACAACTAGATTTTGTGGTCCATTTGAGATATTGGGAAGAATAGGGATATTTGCATACATGCTTGCATTATCTGCTTCCATGAATGTGCATAATGTATTTCATGTCTCTTTGATAAATAAATATATACATGATCCTAACCATGTTATTGATTGGAGTCTGATTAAGGTAGAGACAGAGAGAGACTTTCACGTCTAGTGAGTGTGAATATTGGACAGAAAAGTAAAAATGCTCTGGAATCGAGTTATAGAGTTGGTAAAAGTTCAGTGGACCTACTATGGTCCTGAAGATGCTACCTAGGAGAATGAATATTCCATGTTTTCATAGTACCCACAACTTTTTGAATAAATTTTGGAATTTTGATTCCTTTTTTGTATATGCACTGAGGGCAGTGCCAAAATAAGGGGGAGGGGATGTAACACCTCGGGTTTTGAGCCCCATATAAAATAATTTATTTTGTTAAGTTTTGAGAGGCCATAGTGCCCAAACAATTTAGAGATCAATGTGCCCAAGAAATCTAATGTTTTGATCATTATTATTAATAAATACATCGATGGTTGTTAGGCAGACAAGGACTAGAGTTATAGGGGGATATTATTCAACAAGAGAGGGGGCTTGAGGGGATAAGTATTTACTTCATATTTTTAAATCACCTATTTTTTCTAATGGAGGAACTTTGCTATGTAAATTTCTTGGGGGAAGGTCAAGAGGTTCTTGATCCCAACGAATTACTAAAAATCGTTCCCTGGTTTGTTGGGGGATGGTTCTCACATTGTTGATTCTCTCATTTCATTCGTTCTCCCTTATCAGCCCATTTTCACTCTTGTTCTACTATCGATCACCCCACATGTTATCACATTTTGGTCACCCACATTGTTCACTATTTCCATTCTTTCTTGCAGCCATGAGTCTCCTCATTTGTGTGTGGAAAGGGCAAGGGGAATCATACTACTAAAGAGAAACCACGATTTTGTGTGATATGGAGATTGCTGGGTTAATACAGCTATGAACCGAGGCCTGCATGTATTATATGGGGTTGCTTGTGTCCAACCTTTCTCATAGGTGTGAGTCCTAAGAGTCCCAACATGGCGATTCTGGACTAGTTTCACTGGAGCCCTATAAGGAGAAGGACTTCCTAAGGAACTTCATGGAAGAGAAGGGTGGGGGTCCATTCTCTTGTATGGTGCTGGATGGGTAGAAGATATCTAGGTACTTGGATTGTTGTGAGTGTTGGGGAAGCCTGTGACAGCTTGAGTGTCGACTGGTTTGGGAAGCCAAGTAACACTCTAGAACCGTCCTTCTAGATTCATAGCCCTGGCTCAGGGGTGACATTATTGTTAATACTTGTAACAATAGTGTCTATGGTTGGGTGAAACTTCCTTGGTCTACAACCAATTGGCATATTCTTTTATAAAATATAAGTGCTCTATGTTATGGTATTATTTACCCGTGTATGAATTATTTCCGTTGTGTATTTATTTATCGTTGAATTCAATATTTAGAGTATACATGCTTGTTGGTTATTGTTTTGCATGTCATTTATCTCCTTTGTTTTATGCATCTTTACTAAAATTAAATGTATCTGTAAGAGAAATAAGTCCTAGAGAAGGCTTGAAGTTAGTGTGTGATGCAGACCCCCTACCTTGGCAAGGTCCATTGACCTCTCGGTCACTGGATCGTTCAAATCTATGAGCTGGAAAAACTCTTAAATTCCCTCTTGGAACCCCATGAACAATTCCACATGTTATTTTATGAAACTCTCCCTGTGCGACTAAACACCAAGCACGAGGCTCACCTCCACATGACCACGGGCTATGACCGCACACCTGCATAAAAAACATTTCATGATTTCAAGTGTCGACTCTTCTATGTATGATTCAACCCTGACTCCCTGACTCCCGAAACTTCGAAAAGGTCTTAACGAATGTTATCTTCTTTCCTTATCTTCACTAATATGACCATTCTCCACGATCTAGGGCCCATCCTTTAAGAGCATCAAGATTTCATGTATCGGGAACTCCTTATGTGATTCACGTTTGTTCTCCCGATATCTGACATTCAGAATTCCCTCCTGGACAACTAATGGTTCATAACTCTCCTCGATCAACGAATACGATCAAGTTGTGATTTCGCGTATCGTGAGTTCTCACGGTTCTCCCCTTCGACTTCTTTTGTTTGTGAGTCAGTGAAATGATGATCTATTGCCACCTGTCCTTCGAAAATGGATGGTGTTGATGATTTCAGGATTTTGCGTTTCATGATATCCACTCTCTTGTGAAACTCCAGTGAGATTAAACTTCATGCACGTTCCTTTGGATCCAATGGTTGTTGGTCCATGCGCTCAGATCTAACGGTTGAGATCTGTGCCATCTTCCATGTTCTTCTGGGTGTCTGGATGTGAGAGTCAACTGTCTAGATCACTCCTTTGTAGCTGATCTAATGGCTACCAACGATCCTCCTCCTGATCTTTCATTTTCTTCCTAACTTGGAAGATTTCTAATGTTTCAAAGGCTGTGGCCTTTGATTCTTCTCCTGTGAGCATTGTGACTTTGGTCTCACCCGCATTTTAAATATGTTGTCTCCCTTGATCTTTGGGACTTGGAATCTTTCCATTTGTGCACACTCCTTGTGTTATCTCTTATAAGATTTCAAACTAACTCAAATTCTCCAAAAGGACTCAACACTTCTTCTCCCTTATAATATTTTTGGAACTCTTCTTGTCACACGTTTGTGCTCGACCTCCTGATTTTTCTGATATCTCTCCGCCTTGGAAGATTTATCCACTTTCAAAGGTTCCAAACCTTTGTTCTCCTGATGAATTTTTCTCTACAATCTCATCAACACTTGATAAAACTGTCATCTCTTCTGAGCTCCTATCCTTGGAAGGATTTCAATCTCCCATGCACACCTTGCATTCTCAGGATTTTGAATAACTCAATTCAAAGGATTATCTTGAAAAGAAAATGCTTCTCTCCCACATGGCATTCTTCTGCACTGGTTCTTCAAATATTGTTGGCTTCTAGATGTTCTGCACACCTTGCACCTGGTATGATTTTCTCTGATTCTATCTGAATTTCTCTGAGTCAATCTAAGACTTAGTCGACGCACTCCTTGCATTGAGATGCGCACCTTACATACAAGTGTCAGAAAAGAAACAATTGAAACTCAACCAGCTTCATCACGGACTCATACAATCAATCTCTTGAACAAGCATACATGAAATGGATTGAAATAAACCATACACAAATAGAATAACATTCATTCAATCACACATGAATTAAACACAGTCCAAGGATTTGGGACAATTTATGTCTGTTCTACTCATTCATGAAAAACCAAAATACATAGTATTTCTGCTACTCTACTCTACTCTACTGATCTCTCTATTCTGTCTATCCATTCTAATCTCATACATGTTCTCTGATCTTCTCTTACAATGCAGTAATGAAAAACTATCTAAGTACCCCTCTACGATCTCTCTCGTCCTGTTATGAAATCTATCATTTCAAATTCAAAGCTATTACCTACTCTTTCATATTAAAATAACTAGTATTTATTGCCAGATAGATTCGACACTCCATATTTGTAGTTTCTCACAGTCCTTCCAGACTTTACAAACAAGTTACAACTTAAAATTTTGTTTTCAAAAATATCTCAACAACCGATTAAATTCTAAGTTAAATGCTTGATTTGAAATTCTGGCATTGCTGAGATGTTATTCGTGTACCTCCACATGTGAACTGTTGAATTTGAATGTGATTCTCCTGCATCATACTCCTCTGATTAATTTTTTTCATGGAATCCTATCCATGAGCTCCTGCACTGTCTTTCCATGCTTCGGAATATCAGGTTTTTTGACCTAACTTGCATCTTCCATTGGATGATCTTTCCACTTCACTAAGTATTTGAGATATGTTTTCATCCTAGTTTTCTTTCCATCCCTCTGTTTAATGATTTTGTCCATATGAGGTTTTTCTGCTGTGGGCAATTGCTCTTCCCATTGAATTTCTTTCTGATCATCTGATTCTCCTGCTTCATCTCTCCTATAAGGATACAAGTATGCAACATTGAATATCAACGATATCCCAACATTGTCTAGCAACTCAATCTCATAAGCATTGGCTGTGAATTTTCTGAGAATCCTGGATGGTCCTATCTTTTTCATATTTAACTTGTTGTACGTTCCCCTTGGGAATATCTCTTTTCTCAAATGAGATGAAACTTCATCCCCAACTTTGAATTGAACTTCTCTCCTCTTTTGACCAACTCTACTCTTGTATTTCTAATTGTTGTCATGTAGCTGCTCTATGACTCTTTCATGAAGTTTCTGCATTTTTGTTGAAAAATCCTCTACTCTAACACTTTTGAACTCATATTGATTCAAATATATCAACTTTGTAATACCCCTTGGCTGTATACCATACACAATTTCAAATGGACTTTTTCATGTGCTCATGTTCACTGAATTGTTGAATGAAAATTCTTCTTGTGCTAGAATCTGATCCCATTGTCGACCTTGCTCAGTGACTAAAATTCTCAACACGTTTCCCAGACTCATGTTTACTACTTCAGTATTTCCATCTTTATGAGGGTGATATGTTGACCAAAAGGACAATTTTTTCCCCAACCTCTTCCATAGAGTCCTCCCAAAGTGTCCTACAAATTTGGTGTCTTTGTCTGAAACTATGCTTCTCGACAATCCATGTAGTCTCACTACTTCTCTGTAAAACAAATTGGCGATGTGTGTGGAATCACTTGTCTTCTAGAATGGTATTAAATGTGCCATTTTTTAAAATATTTCCACCACAAAAAATAAGGAATCGCTCCCTTTTCGAGTTCTAGGAAATCCAAAAACAAAATCCATACTGATTGCATTCCACGGCCAAAATCTGGCAAGACCAGAATTGACTTCTCTATGATTTTCTCCTTCAACGCTTTGAAACTTTTTTCATCTTCCTCTTTCCAACTGAAGGACTTGTGTTTCTTCTTCACAGTGTCCAACATGGGTGCACATATGCCACTAAAATTTATGATGAATTTTCTATAAAAGATTGCTAACCCATGAAAACTTCTTACTTCAATTATATTTCTCGGCGACGACCATTCTCTTATCGCTCTCACTTTTTTTAGGTCCATCTTCAATTCATTTGAATAAATTATGAAACCCAATCATATGATCTCCTTCTTCATAAAAAAACTATTTTTTAGATTTATCAACAATTTCTCTTGCTGCAACCTTTCCATCACTGATGTCAGATGTCTTAAGTGATCTTCCTTTGTCTTGCTGAAGATTAGTATGTCGTCTAGATATACTATGACAAATTTTCCTATGAAGTCTTTCAACACTTCATTCATTAACCTCATAAATGTTCTTGGTACATTTGTCAACCCAAATGGCATGAAAAACCATTCAAGCAATCCTTCATTTGTCTTGAATGTTGTTTTCCATTCATCTCCCTCTCTCATTCTTATCTGATGATATCCACTCTTCAATTCTATCTTGGAAAAATATCTTTCTCCACTCAAACAATCCATCAAATCATCCATCCTCGGTAGAGGAAATATGTACCTAATGGTTATCTTGTTGATGGCTCAAGAATCTGTACAAATTTTCCATCCTTCATCCTTCTTTGGACTTAACACAGTCAGTACTTCACATGGGCTTAGGCTTTCCCTAACTAACCATTTATCCAACAACTCCTAGACTTGATTTTTTACCTCCTCATTCTCTCTAGGTGTCAACCTATAATCTTCTTTGTTTGGTAAACTGGCTCCTGGAATAAGGTCAATATGATGGCTTATACTCCTAATGGGTGGAAATGAGTGTGGTAACTCATACACTACTATATCAACAAAGTTTTCTAATAGTTCCTGGATTTCTATAGGAAAATCTTCCACAAAAGTATCTGTAAGGGTAACTCTAGGCTTCCTCACTACAACAAATTGCATTTCTTTTTCCTTCTTGACTTCTTTCAAGAGCTCCTTCCCACTCATGAGAAGTATGCTTGAACCATCTTCTCTTTTTTCCTCTTTGTCTTCTATGGGTAACAACATATGTGTCCTACCATTCTTTTCTAGGGTATAGGTATTATTTCTTCCATCATGAATAACTTTGCAGTCATACTTCCACGGTCTCCCCAATAAAATATGGCAGACATCCATAGGAATTACATCACATAATATTTCATCCCTATCACCTCCTATTTTAAATTCAACTTGGCATTGTTGACTTACCATGACTTGATGTCCTTCCTGCAACCATGATACATTATATGGCTTTGGATGTGCAGTTGTCTTCATCTCCATATTTTCCACAATATTTCTGCATACTAGATTGTCAGTACTCCCACTGTCTATGATCACCTTGCAAACTTTGTCTTTCAACTTGCAAGCAGTTCTGAACAGACTCATTCACTGAATTGGTTCCTCTAGTTCCTTTTCTGTCTTACGAAGAATCTTCCTCATCATGAGCTTTCTTCCTCCTACTGCTTTTTCTTCCACATTCTTATGTGCTTCAACAATGTGTGCTTCTATGCCTCCTTTTCTCTTTCTATCGGGACATTCCCAAGATTTGTGTCCTGATTTTCCATGGATATAGAATTTAACTACGCCTCCTCAAGATCTTCCTCTTACTCCACCTCTGTAAAAAGAAATTCTTCCTCCATGCTATCCTTATTTAGAACTTCCACCCTTCTCATGGTGACTATGTTGTTTGTTAGATTTAGGTTTCAACTTCTGGAACTTCTCTCTGTTGGTTCCCTTGCCTCTACTTGAATTTTCGCCTTTGCTTCATTGGGTTTGCTTACTGGCCAATTTTTCTTCATCTTTCAAGGTTGCTTGATAAGAATCCTTGAATGTACTAACAAACATCATGGTGATCTCTTCTTGTATTTCATATCTCAACCCATTGATATATCTAGCTGTCTTTTCATATTCATTCTCTTTTTGTCCAACCCTGTTATAGCAAGATTTGCCTCACCATTGCTATCTTTCAAAAAAGGCCTTTTTCCATTTCCCTATGTAGAATTATCAACCCCTTTTTGTAAATCCAGAGCCAAAAATATATATTTTTCCACATATACACTCCCTAACTGCTTTGCAAGATGTGTATACACTTGATGCTCCACTACAGCTCACGTATGTCGGGATTTGTGCCAAAAAATACAAAATGAGGTCGATTTTCCATGTCACGACAAAAAATATCTTATCTTTTGCCTTCCATATATTGGAAATGTTCCGAATCAGCCCTTCAGTTGCATTATGGAGGCTATAAGAGAACAATTTCAAGATATGGAAAAAGGGCAGAAAGCATTCAACTTTGAGAGCAAAGTTACTCTGGAGAAATTACTTCATATTGAGTCTGCATCTCTTTGTCCCTCAATTCTGAACACATTGTTTAGCCCCCAAGCTCTTTCGTTATTGTCGAGAGGACCTCATTACCTCTTTTCTATGAGCTTTCCTTTGGTGGAGGATTGAAGTGGTGGAGACCCAGTTGGAAGGAAATTGGTTTCTTGGTTTTGAACCGTGCCGACATGGAAGTTTGTAATGTTGATACTTCTATTGATCACTTATTAATATAATTACTCCTTTCCCATCCTATCGATATCTTGCAAATATATGATTATTATCCATGGGAATGTTTGTAATGTTTATTAATGGATTGTGTTATCTGATGTGCTAACTCATTTTATATATTTTCACTATATAAATTATGAATAGAAGGGTTATGTAGGAGGAGAAAGAGGAGAGCATAGAAATGCAACAGAGTATGAAATGCAACAGAAAAGATGAAAAAAGAGGTTGGTATGCATGGAAGAGAACACTGATGCAGACAGAGCAGAGTAGTGTAACAAAATAGTGATGAGACTGGTAAACTATTGATAAATATTGTATCACTATAATAGATTCCAACAAGCAAATATTTGTAATCAGGGTGGTAGGGAGGTGCTAGGGAGGACTATTGTCATCAGAGTTTCAATTGGGTGCTTGAACACAAGGAGTTGTAGCTTCCATCTAGTTGCATCAATAAAAACTAGGGAGGTAGGGTGGTGGAAGGGAGAACTATTGTTCTTTGTTATGTAGGTTGGTGCCTATGTGACTGGAAGTTGGTGCTTCCATCCAGTTGGTGCTGGAACACTCGGGGAGTTGGTACTTCCTTCCATTGGGTGCTAGAGAAACCAGAGAGTTGGTGCTCTCAGCAACTTGCAGCTTGTAAAATAGAGGTGGTAGCCTCACAATGAGTTGGTTCTCATAAGAATGATAATGTACAGAAAATAACTACTTATCATATCAAGAAGAAGAGGTTTTTCCCTTTATGGGTTTCCTCGGGAAATATCTGTCTCTATACATTTCATGTGTGTGATTGATGTTGAATATTCTATTGCTTACTTACCTTCATTATTGTGATCAACATTAAGTGTTCTATAAAGAGTTTAAAATTGGCATAATTGTTTAAGCAAAGTAACAATTGGTTCAACCCACCCCCGTCTCAGTATCATTTGGTATCAGAGAGGGCTCCTTTTATGTAAGGATATATCCTAGAGATTAAACATGACTAGAGATGAAGGAACTTCAACCAATAAGTCCCCCCTATTAAATGGAAAAAACTTTTCCTTCTGGAAAGTGAGGATGAGAACCTACATAATGGATTTAGGTGCAAAGGTCTGGGATGTGGTAGAGACTGGTTATGTAAAGCTAGTTGTACTAGCTACTAAGGATGACAATATAGAATTCATATTCAATGCTAAGGCTATGAATGCTATTCTGAGTGGGCTTGCAGAAGAATAATTTGTAAAAGTTATGCACTTAGAATCTGCCAAAGAAATGTGGGACAAATGCATTAGCAGTTATGAATTTAATGAGAAGGTAAAGGAAGCTCAGATGGGTGCTTATCACACCCTTCCCATGTATCTTTCATCTGGCATGTCGTCCCCTTTAAACACTTTTTTTGCACCAGTTCCTCAAGTACCCCCAGGTCTTCCATATTGGGAGAATCAATTTTATAATTTGGGCTTGTTGACGGGCGAAATTGACCACTCGTCGACTGCAAGAGTGAGTCCGGTCCAGGGTTGTCTAATTAACCCAATCCATTTGGATTAACTCACCCTGATGGGTTTTGTGGCTCAATTAGCCAATCTAAGTCCTAAAGAAAGAAAAAGCAAAAAACAAAAATAACGAAAGGAAAAACACTAACCTAATAAATAACAAATTACTAAAATTTCTAAGTACTATGTGCTAACTCCCGATTCATAATTTTTTGCTTTTATAGATCAATGGTCACGACTTCTCTTCAATATGATGACTCATATCTCATTGCGAATTTACATGTCAGGTGTTTGAACATGAACCAACCCTGACTCTTCCAACTCTTGATTCCCGATTTTCCGCTTTTCTAGATTAAGGGCCCATGACATTCCTCGATCCAATGTTTGTGATCAATATCATGAACTCGGACTTTGCGATGTTTGCAGACTGCTTGATGTAGTTCTTTCGATTCGTGATTCTACGAATCTACTTTATGGGATACCATGTGTCCTTCCCAGATGAACGACTAGGATTTATTCACATCTTTGGAGTGTTGACTGACTTTTGGGCTTATCCTCCTTGCAGCTTCACTGGATCTAACAGTT
The DNA here is from genome assembly GCA_010110895.2 of Picea sitchensis. NCBI lineage: Eukaryota > Viridiplantae > Streptophyta > Pinopsida > Pinales > Pinaceae > Picea > Picea sitchensis. The sequence continues at coordinate 43,037 of SNQJ01S0054164.1, read as the reverse complement.
TCTAGTCCTTCGCTCTCTGATCCGATGGATGAGGTCTAATATCCTCCTCTGCACACTCCTCCTTTCTGGACTCTGATTTGATGGCCCAGATAATTCCTCGATACAATAGTTGAGATATCCTCTTCACAAACTTAGACTTCGTGAGTTCCTACAAATCTTCCTTTGAATTTCTGGATTCACCAGTCAGCGAAATGATGATCTCCTGCCACATGCCCTCTCTCAATGGATGGTCAGGATTTATCACATGATCTTGGAAGAATTTCTAAGTTTCAAAGGCCTCGACCTTAGATCCTTATGCGAGTCCTAATGAATTTGGGTCTCATCTATGTTTCTGAGAATGCTATCTCTCCTGAGCTTTGGCAATGGAATTAACCTCGACCCTGGTGCACACTTGCGCTCTTCATGCAACTATGCACTATTCCTCATGAGCTTCTCAAGATTTCTCTTCTGTGTCTTCCTAAAAGACATATGGTGCCCGCCTGACACATTCTTCGCTTTCTCATCTTTTGGTCTCTCAAGATTTGGTTCAATACTATTCTTGCCAGTGCCATCCTTGCTGATGTTCTTGCCATCAATGACAAGCATGCCCTACCTGTAGACATGAAAACAATAAAATAGGATTCCTATCATAGACCTATATGAACTTTGATCAACATCAGGTGATTCATCATCCTTGATTAACTTGCAAACAATGACCATAGGTGTGCTCATAGGTGTAGAATCTTCCATTTGAAACTTTTTCAACATTTCTCTTAGATATTTCTCCTGAGAAAGAAATATTCCTTTAGACTTCTGAGTAATTTGCAGACTAAGAAAAAATGACAGTTCCCCTATCATAGACATTTCAAATTCAGAGTACATGGAAAAAGCAAACCATTGTACCAATGAAGCATTATTTCTTCTGAAGATTATATCATCTACATAGACCAACACAATGAGAAAATCATTACCCTATGTTTTGATATATAGATTGTTGTCAATTGTTCCTCTCTTGAACCCTTTGTCTTGAATATACTTATCCAGTCTGTAATACTAGGCATGAGGTACTTGTTTCAATCCATATAAATCTTTCATCTTTTAGATCTCCATTTAGAAAAGTTGACTTGACATCCATTTGATAGACTTTAAACTGTTTATTAAAAGCATAGGCAAGAAACATTCTAATAGTTTCTAATCTTGCTACGGGCGCAAATGTTTCATCAAAGTCCAGTCCTTCTATTTGAGCATATCCTTTGTAGACCAATATAGCCTTATTTCTTACAATATTTCCTTTCTCATTCATCTTATTTTTGTAGACCCATTTAGATCCTATTACATTTTTATTTGTTGGCCTAGGAACGAGTTACCAAGTGACAATCTTTTCAATTTGGTCCAATTCCTCATTTATTGATTTTAACCAATTTATGTCTTTACTAGCTTCATTAAAGTTCTTGGGTTCCACCATGGATATGAAGTCTATATGTGATTTCTCGTTGTCTTTGATTATCCTTCTCTTGGTTTGTACACCTTTGTCTTTCAAGATGTTTCTTTTGATTAATTCTGGAGGAAGGATTTGATGTTGATTGATGTCCCAACTCTTCTTGTCTAGGTGTCTCTTCTCCACCTGATTCATTGTCTTCTTTTGACTCTGATATTTTTTTTTCTTCATTTTCATTATTCTCATCATCTTTTTCATATGTCTTAGTGATTATTCTTTGTTGATCTTTTATAGAAGCTTCTTCATCAATTTGAACATCGATACAGTCTACTAATTTATGCATTCTTTTGTTAAAGCATATGTATCCTTTATTGTTCGTTGCATATCCTAAGAAGATACCTTCATTAGCTATACTATCAAATTTTCCCAGATGATCATCATTATTCTTGATGTAGCATTTACTTCCAAATGCTTGGCACGACTTGAAACCAAGAAACCATGTTCCTTCCAACGGGGTCTCCACCACTTCAATCCTCCACCAAAGGTAAGCTCATAGAAAAGAGGTAATGAGGTCCTCTCGAGAATAAGGAAAGATATTAGGGGCTGAAAAATGTGTTCAGACTTGAGGGACAAAGGGATGCAGACTCAATATGAAGTAATTTCTCCAGAGTAACTTTTCTCTCAAAGTTGAATGCTTTCTCCTCTTTTTCCATAGCTCGAAATTCTGCTCTTATAGCCTCCAGAATGCAACTGAAGGGCCGAGTCAAAACATTTCCAGTATATGGAAGGCCAAATATCAGAGATATTTTGTCATGACATGGATCCTCATTTTTTATTTTCTCACACAAATTGCGATATATGTGACCTGTAGTGTAGCATCAAGCATATACGCATCTTGCAAAGCAATTATATATGTGGAAAAATATATATTTTTGGCTTTGGATTTATCAAAAAGGGGTTGATAAGTATACATAGGGAAATGGAAAAAGGCCCTCTGTGCAAGATAGTAATGGTGAGGCAAATATTTCTATAACAAATGCCCCCTAATGTGTGAGATTAGAGGAGTATCTGCAATGGCTGAAATACATTATAAATAACCCAGAAGTGGAGTGGTAGAGAACCAACTAAATGAACTCAATTTCTCATTACATTATGTACTGACTTTGCATACATGGCTGCGAAGAATACAATGCAGATGCATGTGGAAAATATACCAACAAGTGTTCATGGTCGTGATTAGGCAAGTATAAATGTGATTACATGCTAATAGTTGTCATAGTCATGAACAAGGCCCAGTGAAACCAGTCTCAAAATCAATCTGAAGATATATGTATACCATTGAGTACAATCTAATCTCCCATGATCGTTGAAGTCAAATAGGTATTGGTCCAATGAAATGGAAGCAACATCTCAAGAAAGTTGCATCCAAAAAGTGATTTCTTCAAGTCTTCAATACAATCTGCCAATGGTGCAAGTCTACATCAAGTGAATAAATGAGTTGAGGTTGAACACAATGAGACATCGTTTGATTATCGGTCATTGAGGTATACCATTAACAAACGTGGGACAACCTACCAATTAAGAAAGTAAGTATCAAGGCACCAAGTACATCTCTACAAATGTGAATAAAGGATATGGTATTGAACACTTAAGAGATCCATTGATCAGGAGACATTCATGTATTCCCATCTTTCAATGCCAAGAGATCCTGCCACTAATGATTGCAAGCCTCAAGGTACTCATAAAACTCTAGGTCTCGTATCCAGAATACATGAGTTGAATTCGATGGAAAGAGACCCACTGAAAGGAGAGCATTAAGGCATATCTCATTAGTCAACACGAGGAACAAAGTAGAAGCTTCATGATTAGGTGGAGATTGGACGAAGAACATGTTCATGAACCAACGACTCTGTGCGTATTTCATGTGTGCCAAATGCAAGTGGTACACAAAAAAGACCCTCTGAATAGCAGCCAATGATGAAAACTACTGACAAAGGTGAGGAAACCACCAATAAGGCTAATGGCATCCAAGACACTGCAAGAATCCCAAAGTGTGAATAGATGTCTTTTTGTCGAACATAAGGGAAACCAACCAGTTAATGACCCATGGTGAAATTTTGATTGTTGGGTTCAAGGTGACCTACCAATGATGAAAGTAGGGCTAGGGTGCATCATAAGACCAAAGTATCATGTGATTCTGAGACAAACCGAGGGTATGGCCGACATGCAAAGTCAATATTTTTGAGGAGTGGCCAACACAGGTTGATAGACTTCCTTTGAACAAGAGCATGAGACATACGGTGGACTCTGACAACATAGACTTAATGATGTGACAACTAGATGCAGGAGGCATCCATAATGTTCTCTATAGTGATTGGAAGATTAACCAGTCGGTAGAATAAATTTTGTAACGAGATCAGCTTCCTAAGGCCATGATAAACCCAAAATTATGATGACGCAAGGACTCAATAACTTTGTGCTCTGTTCAAAGGTGACATGACTGCTGCCAATTACAATATAATACTCCCTTCCCGACCATCGTTTTTTGTTTTTTCATAACAAGTGATTCCGACAGTCTTTTTTTGTTTTTTCATAACAAGTGAATGTTATGATACAGAGGAGGGAATGAGTGTCGCAAGTAAGAAAAACTAGTTCCAACAATGGAACGTACCTATTCTTAATGCAAGAAAATGCATGTGGGAGATGGACACTCGGGGTGATGTTCCCTCCAGGGTACAGGGTTTCAAATTGTGAAGGATATAAAGAAGGCTCTACTTGGTTGAGGATGCAAACTGCTTGGGCCATGGTTTATAATGCAAAGAGAGAACCGGCTAAAGGCTCAATACTACAAGCAAGGGCATGAGATGAAATCACAATTTAACAACAACAAAAAATCCTTTTTTATATATTTTAGTCTATTTGGTGTAAAAAAGGGGTAAACTTGTGCCAAATAGACGTCTTTTCAAATCCAATTTACGAGTGTGAAAAAGACAAGTTCACTCGACAATCTTTTCTATTTTTTATAGCGAGTCAGAAAAGATCTTAACTAAGACTCATGATCTTTCAAATCCAATTTTAACGAGTGTGAAAGGAACAAATCACTCGACGATATTTTCAATTTTTAATAATGAGTCGGAAAAGAGCTTAACTAAGACTTATTTTTAGTTCTAATCAACATGTAAAGGGGGAGGCCAAGGTTCCCATATTGACCTTCTGCCGAAAGTCAGTATCCTGTGAATAGCTGACACAAGCCTGGGAAAGCCCAAAGATCTCCAAGTCAAGGAGGAGAAAGTGCTAACGGAGTACATAGTATTTGTTATGGTTCAAATAATGTCTCTTAATGGAAAAGACATAGGTGGGGTAATGGGATGTCCCATCAGGTTGTCCCAATTGAAGGGGGCTTCGTCAGGACTTGAAGGGAGAGTATTCGGATGAAGAATGAATCTCTCTTGTTCAGAAGGGGGAAGACTTGGAATGTTGATGACATGACTGGAAGGTGCATCACTCTCTTGAGGGAGAGTTGGTTTGACCAGAGATTGCACTGGTGTGGTCACTTCTTCAATTATAGGTTGAAGAGGATGCATAGTAATGGGGGCAAGAGACTCTTCACCCTCATCGATGAGGGTGAGGTCAGAGGAAAATATTGGTGGTGGGACCACCAGGATCACTAAAGGAGGAGTGGTGAGAGGAGAAACCATGGGTGTCTCAAAATTCAAAGGTATTTTGGGGGAGCCCCATGCCTCTGGTATCCCGACAGTCACTGGGCACAAATGAGTAAGATGACTTCCTTCATATGTCCTGCAAAGGAATTTAGGCTCACCTCTGAGATGTTTAGGTTTCTTGATGGGACTGGTCAAGGAAAGAGATTCATCTCATGTATGATGAATAGGAGTTGGAGACGTGACACGACTATGATCTGGGGTAAAAAGGATGGTACCCCCAACATAATTTGTAGAGGTTGGAAGTGAGTTGTCGACATGATTTGTAGAAAGTGTCGACTCATCTCTGACATGACTAGTAGAGGTGGGCAATGGTGCACTGTTGTGGCTTAGAATGGTTGGGCTAGAAATAGGTTGCAATATTTGATTCCAAGGTCCCAGAAAATATTGATTTTCAAACATTGTAGGCCAGAAAGGATCCTGGTATACTCCCTGTCCTGGCCCATAAACATGGTGGTTTATGCCAAGGTGGTCTGAAGAGGTCTGGAAGGGCATCATCACTGAGGTCTACAAAGAGACCGAGGTAGGATAAGAATTATTCGAGTGAGGATATGTGTTTCCCCCTTGAGAGGGTGTCCCATAGGGAGGGTAGCCCAAATTATAAAATTGATTCTCCCCATACGAAAGACCTAGAGTTACTTGAGGACCTGGTGCAGAAAAAGTGTTTAAAGGGAGAAACATGGCAGATGAAAGATACATGGGCGGGGTGTAATAAGCACCCATCTGAGCACTGGATCCTAAAAGAGAATAGCTAGGATTGGATCCATAAGGGAGAAGGTTCCAACCTCCAATGGAACATGACTCATATCAAATGAAGAAGTGGGCTTGGGAGCAATGGTTCCCCGGGTCCAATGCTAGGATTCATATAAGTATACTAGGGAGAGGGTTTCACGTGGGAAGGCATATCAACAAAAAAATGACTAGAGAGCCAAGGTGCAGATTGAGAGTTGTAATCGTGCATACCATTGTAAAAAATAGAAGGGTTTGCCACCATGAAATTAGGAGGCATCATGGGGGGGTAGTGGTGAATGGAGGAGTAAAAGGCACTCTGTTATCCATGATAATGAAACTAAAAACCAGATTCCTAGGGTCAAATAGTAATCAAAGAGCATACCAAAAATTCAAATGGCCAATATGCATGCAAATGGGCTAAAGTGGCTAAGTGGCCTCCCTTGCTAAAGAAGCTTTGCCTCATCCAAGAGGGACCTGAGAATCCCTGCTAAAGTTTGGAGGTAACAAAATAAGTTATAAGGGACCTCGTAGGCTTAACAACCAGTCGATCAGATCCCCCCGGAGAGGTAATCTTCCATAAAGGCTGTGTGTTGTTCGACCCCTATCTGAATCAGGATACAAGTAGAATAACCCCTGCAAGTAACCTATGAGAAACCTAAGTTAAGAAACTAATCAACCACTGTATAACCAATGCACAGGAGAATAGTCATAAGTCTGGATTACGGTATGGGAAGTGTAGCAAAGCCCGAAACCTTGAAAGTATCGCCTCTCACAGAGGTATGGATACTAGCAAGACCCCCAAATACGAATAAATCCACAGAAATATCTTTGATGCTAGGTGAGTATCCAGGGGTTATCCCTTCAACAAACTTCGCATGATATCATGCTTAACTCCGGTGTGAGAGGAGCCTCCTGATATTACCAATTATACAATGGATTTCTCAACTCCCTCAGACACATATGTTGATTTAATTGCCTTGGAGAAGTTTACTCACAAAATCCTATTCCAAGGCACTAAATCCTAGACTAGTTTGTGCACCCTAAACAATGAAATCATTACTAATCAATTTTAGTTTAAAGCCTAAATTTTATTGGACATGATTACTCAAAAAGGTATGGAAATGAAACTCATGGTGTTATGACTCTGCATGAAAAATAAAAATAGATATAATGCAAAGCCTAACTTTAACTTTTCAGTGAATGATATGCTAAATAAAAATAGTGCAATCTTCAATTTTAACTCTACAACTCAGAAGTAAAATGCAATCTTTCGCTAAATGTGCTAAGCTAATGATAAAGGTTCCAAGACAAAAATACCAACGAATACAAAATACCTATTTTTTTTGTATTTTCAATGTATTAAAAAGAAAATGCATGGACTGATAAGCGACTTGATATATAACTTCTACTATGTATAAAAGCCATCACTCGAGAAGAATACCAAGTAGCTAAGTAGACAACCCAACTACCAAGGACAAATAAAAAATGGAAGACAAAGAGAAAGACGTCGCCCAAAAATTCAACTCCAAACAGGTTTCCTATCATCCCAAATAATCTCAACAGGCACCACAAAGACCTAAGAAGGCTCAGTGATCCTCAAAACCTACCCAGCAGTCACTAAACCAAGAAATCAAGCAAGGGGAAGTGGTATACGGAAATGTTCAAGAGAAAAGGGTGTATATACACCTCTTGCAGTGGGACAACAAGCGTGTATACATAGTTGTCAGGGTAAAAAGGGCATATATCTTTTAAAACAAGGCTAGGAAAGGGTAAAAGGATGAAAAAATCAGATTAAGACTGAACAAACTCTGTCCAACTGTGATACGAAAAGAAAAACAAAGGAAAAAGAGAAATGTAACAAGAAAAAATACTTCAACCCTTAGAAGGAAGATCTATCCCTAGTGGAGTCGCTAATTCTGTTACAAAGGAAAATCTCTCTATGGCCAAGGGTAAACCACAACAGACAGGTATGACTGTTGAAATCAACTCAATTCCAACATGTGCTATATAAACTAATGTACAATACGAGGAAGAAGCCTACCTCGATCCAATCGCTTGATGTCATTCCACCGTTGAGCACTTTGACACAAAGATTTACACCTACAAGAAGTTCTCAACAAACAAGCGATGCAAGTATATAGTGACAATATATAAAATGAGTTAGCACATCAAATAACACAATCCATTAATAAACATTACAAACATGCCCATGGAAAATAATCATATATTTGCAAGATATCGATAGGAAGGGAAAGGAGTATTTCTATTAATAATTGATCAACATAAGTATCAACATTACAGAATTCCATGTTGGCACGGTTCAAAACCAAGAAACCAAGTTCCTTCCAATTGGGTCTCCACCACTTCAATCCTCCACCAAAGGAAAACTCATAGAAAAGAGGTAATGAGGTCCTCTCAACAATAAGGAAAGAGCTTGGGGGATGAACACTGTGTTCAGACTTGAGGGACAAAGGGATGCCGACTCAATATGAAGTAATTTCTCCAAAGTAACTTTTCTCTCAAAATTGAATGCTTTCTCCTCTTTTTCCATAGCTCAAAATTGTTCTCTTATAGCCTCCAAAATGCAACTAAAGGGCTGAATCAGAACGTTTCCAATATATGGAAGGCCAAAGATCAAAGATCTTTTGTCGTGACATGGAAACCTGACTTCATTTTGTATTTTCTGGCACAAAACCTGATATACGCGAGCTGTAGTGGAGCATCAAGTGTATACGCATCTTACAAAGCAGTTAGGGAGAGTATATGTGGAAAAATATATATATTTTGGCTCTGGATTTATCAAAAAGGAATTGATAAGTCTGCATAGGGAAATGGAACAAGGCCCTTTGTGCAAGATAACAATGGTAAGGAAAATCTTGCTATAACAAGCCCTGATGTTAAGTAAGTAAAATTCCTTAGTGTACTCCTTCACTGATAAACCCCTCTATTTCAGGTTCTGCAATCTTCTGTAAATATTGATTTGGTAATCCTTTCAGATAAATTTGGATTTCAACTTACCTACCATCCTATCCTAGTTTTTAATTTTTTGCTTACCATTTATCCTACGTTTGGCTTGCAGTTCATCCCACCATAACGTTGCATGATCTTTCAGTCTTGTCACTGTATGCTTCACCATATTGTCTTCTTTGATATCTTTGTAATCAAAGTATTTGTCCATAGAACGTGCCCAATCTAAGAATTCTTCAACTTCCAAATTTCCTTCATACATAGGTACCTCTATTCTTTCTATGGCTCCTATCTTTGAAACAACTTTTATCAAGTGATCTTGTGCAGTATCCTCTGCTACATTTTCTTTGCACTCTGCTTCTTCTTCGTTCTCAGCTTCACTGATATCTCCAGTGTTTTGTGATCTTCTCTGTGTTGTTTCCATGGCATCCAGCCTCATTCAGACTCGCCTCATTTCTTCTTCCATTTATTAATTCACTCTACACCTTTGGGGTGGCATGATTTCACTGCGTCACCTACAAATATAAATCAAATTTATTTGATACCACAAATGATACCAACTTCCCCCCTTTCTCCTTTTCTTTGTTGTCTGCAAACAAATTTAAAATATCCTTTTCCTCCTTTGACTGAAATATATAGATGAAAAATAAGCTCTGATACCACCTAATGCAAACCCCCTACTGCGACAGGGTCCATTGAGCTCTCGGTCACTGGATCATTCAAATATATGAGCTGGAACAACTCTTTGATTCCTTGTTGGAACCCCATGAACAATTCCATAGGTCCTTTTATGAAACTTTCCCTGTGCGACTAAACACCAAGACTAAGCCTCACCTCCACACGACCACGAGATGTGATCGCACGCCTGCACAAAAGGCATTTCACAATTTCGAGTGTCGGGTCTTCTACGTATGATCTAACCCTGAATCCCTGTTGGTAGCCAATTCAATTTTTTTTCCATTGACCTATAAGCTGCCTACACCTATGTCTTATGAACTTCAAATTGTCGTCGCATTTTGGAAATAGACGATATTTTCATTTCTTGCGACACTTGCAAATTGGTCTCCATTTAGTTTTCACAACTGTAAGAGTGAAAACTCTTCCATCGTTATTTTAACTGTCATGATTTTTTTTGATATTTTGAATGACACTTGTGGCTGAAAGGATTTTCGAACTGTGCCTATTTTCCTATTCTTACTTTGATTGCGCAACTTGATTTTATTAAGTTTATGAGGCTTTGAGCGTATGGGTTTATACTTTATTGATTCATGGAATTGCATAGGGGTCATTATTTATTTTTGTTTTATATATGCGATATGATCCTTATAATAATATTTTTGTGGCTCATGGCTTGTAAGTTTTATGAATGGCATTTGGCACAATGGTTTTAGACTTTGATTACACATTATGCAACAAGCGCGTGGTTAACATTTGGGTTTGATTTCACATTTAATCTTCATGGTTTTAAATATTATAATGGCAAATTGGTATATCATCCACCGTTTAATTCTTTGGTTGGCCGAATGATAAGGTTTTAAAACTATGCTATGATTGATTCAACAGAAGGTTAAATTCGACGGTTGTACTTTGTCATTACTATTATGCATGGCGGTGAATAATCCCACCACCCTCGCATGTGCACATTAATGCTTCCCCTTTGATCGTTCGTAGCTGTTAGCCCAAATGACTTTGCTCCTGTGTGTTGTTTATTTAGACCCAAACCCTTACCATGTGCTCGCACCATGGCTCTAGCCGTGAGGGATGAATCCAATGGTAGCCAGACTTTGTTGATATTCGACAGTTCCCACGGTGACCTTGAGGAATTTGGATGGCTGTCGTTTATATAGAAGTTTGATGGTTTTAATCTCTGTGTTGCTCGAAAATTCGCATTGACCTTTGATGGCTGTCAAGCCAAGGTCAGGGATGTTCAATTGGAAATTGACGAGCAATTTCTCAGTTTAGCTACGGGTTTGCCTGTCACTGGACAACAAGGGTCCAAGAATTGCAAAGTGGAAGAGGTCCCGTGGACACTGCTCTTCCAGTTGCATAAGGTTGTCTCCTGTGATAAAGGTTTGCCCGTGAACATGCTCAAGCAACGTTGGCACGATTTGCTGATGATAATCAAACAGTTTATCACCTGCGAGGGTCGGTACGGGTTTGTTTTCTTACACCACCTTCGTTTTCTTATGGTTTTCATGGGATATGAGCTTAATATGCCTTATTATTTGCATAGAAGCCTATTTAAAATGTCTAAGAGATACAAAAGGAACCAGGCTGATAGCAGCCTTTTTCACTATGGGCTGGTTAAAATTATTGTCGTCTGTCATTTGGGGTTACATGGGGACTATTGGAACAATTTTCTTACTTGCAATGATTTTGAGGATTCAAGCCCACCACAGGTTGACAAACCTGTGATGAGCGAGGGCAAGTCTGTACCCCCGGTACCCTACAGTATTCTGTTACCTAAACCTTTACCCGACTCACCTATCGACCTACCCCACTCTATGACCAAGGATGTCGATACTGTTAATCCTGTGGCTAGAAATCCTAAAGCCAAACCTACTGAAAATGCCAAAGGAAAAAAGAATGCCCGTCTAATTTCTCGGATGGCGAGGAACAAGCCAAAAACTTCTGTAAACCCTGACCCTATCGTATTAAGTGAAGACTCCAACTCGGAAGTGGAGCATTTTTTGGCTAGTGAATACCCCTATTCGGAAGGTCTGTGTGCCAAACCCTCATATGACTTTGTGACAAACCTACCACCTTGCCTACAAAACGACCCTTATTACCCAGGCATTAAGCTGCCTTGTGAAACCCCCGATGATTCATCAAAACCCTCTCCTACTCTACCTCAACCTACAGTGCCATCCTGTGATCAATGTGGCTCGTGGTTAGAGAGGTATTATCTTGATGTACCAATGCTACAGTTAAGAATTCATTCTTTGGAGGACCAAGTTGCACGGCTTACCAGTCAAAAGGCCAAATTGCAAGCCACTGATAAGAAATAGAGGACTACAGGCTCTATTTTGTTTAAAAATGTGGAGTCAGCTACAACGGTCGTGAATTCAAAATTGGCATAATTTGAGTAGCCTCACTGGTATGTGCTATCACTTGTTTATATAACGAATTCAAATTCTTTTGAATAGCTATGTTTACAGCGTGAATTTGCTCTGTCACATTATATGCATTGTGTACATATTGATGTTTTGATTAATGAAATTCATTTTCTTACTCGCAATGATTTTGAGGATTCAAGCCCACCACAGGTTGACAAACCTATGGTGAGCGAGGGAAAGTCTGTACCCCCGGTACCCTACAGTATTCTGTTACCTAAACCCTTACCCGACTCACCTATCGACCTACCCCACTCTGTGACCAAGGATGTCGAGACTGTTAAGCATGTGGCTAGAAATCCTAAAGCCAAACCTACTCCAAACGCCAAACTCTTGTAAACCCTGACCCTATCGTATTAAGTGAAGACTCTGACTCGGAAGTGGAGTGTTTTTTGGCTAGTGAATACCCCTATTCGGAAGGTCTGTGTGCCAAACCCTCATATGAATTTGTGACAAACCTACCACCTTGCCTACAAAATGACCCTGATTACCCAGGCATTAAGTTGTCTTGTGAAACCCCCGGTGATTCATCAAAACCCTCTCCTGCTCTACCTCAACCTACAATGCCATCCTGTGATCAATGTGGCTCATGGTTAGAGAGGTATTATCTTGATGTACCATTGCTACAGTGTAGAATTCATTCTTTGGAGGACCAAGTTGCATGGCTTACCAGTCAAAAGGCCAAATTGCAAGCCACTGATAAGAAACAGAGGACTACAGGCTCTATTTTGTTTAAAAATGTGGAGTCAGCTACAGTGGTAGTGAATTCAAAATTGGCATAATTTGAGCAGCCTCACTGGTATGTCCTATCACTTGTTTATATAATGAATTCAAATTATTTCGAATAGCTATGTTTACAGCATGAATTTGCTCTGTCACATTATATGCATTGTGTACATATTGATATTTTGATTAATGAAATTCATTTTCCCAGTTTAGTTTCGATTGGATTCTTTCGTCGATTTGATTGGATCTTAGTATGGATTTGATTGGTTTCATTTAGCTTAATTTGGATTTTCTGTTGCTAATTGAAGTCGTTGTATCTATTATAGACACAAGTCGTTTCGCATTTCAAGTTTGAACACAATCAAGTTTTGATTCGAATTGGTTATGATGTATGCGTTATGGTTGGCAACAATTGTGATATGGTTAACTGTTACAGGGATACAATTCGGATTATTCTCAATATCATCTTATACATCCAAAACAATTCATAACGGTTATGTGAAAAACCCAGCCGATTGATTCGTGTTGGTTTGATCGACCCTGCTATCAGTTGAATTCGTACTTACGATAGATTTTCTGTTTCAAGTGGATTTGTGAAACGAGATTGATTCATGATTTGTTTCTATATTAAACCCTATCGTGACTTGTTTTGAATCAACCATTTCGTTCAAATCCAATAGAGTTTATTTGCACATTTTACCAATTACCAATTATGTCAATTCTATAGTGATTGTGGTCAAAGTCGAATCAATCTGGTTATGATTTTGTATGAATTGGTTCACGTATCTGTTTGAATTAATCCACCTATGATGCAAACTGTTTGAGCCATAACAGTTATAATAATTGTAAAACAATCCCATTTTGATCTAATCGTATCTTGTGTTTTGGAAAAACACAACGTTGTATACGATTTGCTTGATTGCATTGCTTTTGAATTGGATGTGAAATGATTTGTAAAACTGTTTGGTTTCGATTATGTTTACCCGACTATGATGGCAATTGAAACAGAGCATACTTTTCTCTCTATTTGGTTATTGGATTTTGATCTTATTTGATTTTAATTGGATATGGGACAATTTTGTTACTGTTCGACTTGATTATGGTAACCGTGAAACAAAGTATTCCTACCCCTATTTCGATTGAACCACTTTTGATTTTGTCTAATTTGAATGATAAAATCATGTGAGTCATTAATGATTCATTTTTAATGTTTATTAAAATAAAATTGGATTTGATTCTTTTAAAAAATATTTCATATGATTTCTATCTGGTCCTATATGCTATTTTAGACCAGCTACAGAATCAGATGATTCTGTAGCTAAGTCTGTAAGATTAGATTTTTATTGTTTTGTTAATGAAATATCTTTCTAACTTGATATTTTTGGTCTATTGCAGATGAATTCGAAATTGCAATGGATTTGATGAGCAGTTAGGGGATATTTGAAATATTTCACTTGCATTTTAGTTTCCTAGTTTAGTTGATTTTGGGAATATCTTCCCAGATTATGTAAAACAGTTTGATATTATCCACAAGGAGGTTTTACACTGTGGAGAGACTTATAAATACCTATCATTTTTGTAATAATAAACATCCTCATTCGTGGGAGAACAAGGATATGGAAATTTAGTACAGACTGAGGTAGAATTTGGTGTTTTGTTACAGCTTTATCTTCTCATTATATCAATATTTTGTTTTATGTTGTGTATATCAATTGTATCTGGTTAATGACTACTTTAGCTATCTTAATCATGTGCATATGATATAATTTTAATCACTGTAATCCATATCTGATTTCTTCCAAGCATTTAAAGAAACATAGCAATTGCTTAATTCAGTTTGTGAATGACAGGTTTCCCTTCTTCATAAGTTGAATTATTAAGTGTAAGTTTTTGCATAACAGGTTTCCCTTATTGCAGAGATTTATAAATCATATAATTTTTATGATTTTTTATATCTTGTTTGTCCTGTAAACAACTCAAAGAGCAGCACAGCCTATCATTTACAAGAAGCTTCTGGATCAACCGGTGCGAGTTTCCTTCCTCCGACCAGCTTCGAAGTTATCATACACAGGACAAATTGGTAGCGTTTCCAAGTTAGTTTGTCATTTCTTTGTTTAGATAGATATATAAGTTAGTATATTAGATCATTTAATTTCAGTAAATATATTAGATCGTTTAATTTCAATAATTTTATTTCTTATTCATAAAATCATAAAAATAAAAAATATCACTGACTGTCTTAGGGCAGAAAGTAAATGAGTTTTACAGGTTTTATTCAAATCTGCAACTTAAAGATAATGCACATTTGTGAATAAGTTGTAATTTAATTAGTAATTAGACATTTAATTGTTAGAGTTAGTGTGATAGTAATCAGTAGATTGTATATATAATAGTTAGAGTAGTTCATATTTAGTTTTAGTTTGATTTAATTAGATTAGTGTATTGTTTCTTTTTATTTATTGTTAGTTAGTGTAGTTTCTTGTATTTAGTTTTATTTAGTTTATTTTATTTAGTTTAGTTTGTTTTATTAGTTTAGTTAGTTTTAGTTAGTTTTATTAGTTTAGTTAGTTTTAGTTAGATTAGTTAGTTTAGTATAGTTTTCTCTTTGGTTTTCTTAGAACCTTAGAACGGCCAACGGAGTCGTTAAACCCGTCAGGGTGGTTCATTCCAAACGGCTTGGGTTATTTAGACAACCCCGGACTGGTTCCACTCTCTCAGTTGACGGACGGTCAATTTCGCCCATCAACAAATGGCGACCATACTGAGGAGGGAGGGCCTGAACTTAATTAATGACACGAGGTGGTCACAAGACTCCTCCTCCACCTAATTGCACACCTATAGTGACTAGAATCCATTCACAAGATAGTATTTCCCCTCAAACAGCAACTACTTCAACCAAAGATCCGCAGATCACAGTTGAGCCAGCGACCCCTAATCCTACAGGTGGTGATATCCAAGAGATCGTTCGTCAATCTCTTATCAAAACACAT
>SNQJ01S0054163.1:49846-60791 GCA_010110895.2 Picea sitchensis | reverse complement strand
AGATATGTACAAGAAAATTTATTGCTAATTTTGATGAAATGCAGGGATAAAACCTTATTGTATGATCAAATGGTCAATTCTTCAAATTCCATCCCATTCCATATTGCTCAAAGTCCATCGTGGAGTTCTCCCTTTCCATCTCTAGTAAGTTTAACTTATTTTATTTATGTTTTGATTATCTCATTGAATTATTTTTAATCCATGTCAATCTGATTAAAAATATATCCAAATTTGTAGGATCCTAATTCAGAATCAAGTTCAGATGTAGAAAATATTCTAGTATCAGTTCAAAAACGTTGGAAGGTCTTATCAGGACAACCACAGTTGGTAGATGAAAATGGACAGTCGCTTTACCTTGCCAATTGTGACATTCCATCTTCCAGTCACAATCATAGGTTTGCGATGGTAATAATTATTTGGTATAATGTAATTTGAAAAAACAAATTATCGCATTGTTCTTACTAATATCATCGATATACTAATGTTCAATATTTTTGAAATTAGGATTCTTCTGATGATGAGCTACCTACCTACCATATTTTGTTGCACCCTGCAACAATTTCAACCCGAGAGAAGGCTGCAATGAGATCACGACTCAGAGACGAAGCATACCAAGAATGGTTGAATCAACCACCTATTCAATTCCCACTATGTCCAGATTTACCAATTCAGAATGACTACGACAATAGTAGTTCTTCAAAAGTTGGCAATGGAGACAATAAAAAATAGGTTGGTATGAATGATTACTTACAGGATACGACTTCCATGGAGACAATGTTTTTAGATGCATTCCATAATCATGAGATAGAGCATGATGCTCATATTAGTGATACCATTTTTGAAAGCCTGAAATCTTCTTCCACCACCCCTCTCTTTAGACCTGGTGCCTTCTCAAAGTCTACCCATCTTGGGACAACAATGCTACTATACAATGTGAAAAAAAAATTGGCATGTCAAACACATGTTTCTCGAAAATATTGAGGTAATTGACCAACAAGTGACTTATATTAATTTTGATAAATCTTTTCACACAATCAACATTAGAAATGGTTTCTTTTATAAACATTAAATAACCTTGTACATTTCTATTTCCCACTAACTTCAAGATATTGAAAGATAAGGTTCTTCCTAGTGATAATGTTTTGGTCAGGAGGAAAAGCAATTGTTGAAAATGTTGGGTGTTGAGTATATAACATATCATGCATGTATGAATGATTTTATTCTATATAGAGGAGAATATCCATACAAAGAGATGTGTCTAAAATGTGGGCATAATAGGTACCATAAATCAAATAAAAATGGTAAATTGCATGGTCCTCCTCATAATATATTGAGGCACATGCCTATAATCCCAATGATTCAAAGTCTCTTTCATTGCAAAGAATTATCTGTGTTGCAGGGATGGAATACCTCACATAGAAGTGAGTTGGGAGTTATGCAAATCCAAAGAGATTAAATAGCCATGAAGCATACAGAGAATATGGACAAAAAAATTCAAGGATGAAGTACGAAGTCTACGACTCATAATAGAAATGAATTGCATGAACCCATATTCCCCCCCAGACCACCAACTATTATATTTGTCCTATAGTAGTTATCAATAACAGTATCGCCCCATGGTTGTCCGTCAAGTATATGCATCTTATGTTGGCTCTTATAGTCCTTGGTAGATGACATGTGAAGAATATGGATGTCTACCCACAACCATTGGTAGATGAATTGAAGGAATTATGGGAAGGGATACATGTATATGATGTATCAAGACCCATCACAATAGAGAGGAGTTTTACATTGTATGGTATGTGTGCTTACACCACACATGATTATCCAATTACGTTGTCAATAGCTCCTTGAGCCTCTGAAATGCTTCCATGCATTTCTCGGTCCAAACAAATTTCTTGTTCTTATTTTGCAATTCTGTGATCGGATTTGCTATCTTCGAAAATCCCCCGACGAATCGTCGATAGTAACCTGCTAAACCCATGAAGCTACACACTTCCGAGACATTCGTCGGCATGAGCCATTCCATAATAGCCTTGATCTTTGCTGGATCCACGGTGATACCTTCGCCAGAGATGACATGCCCTAAGTAGTGAATCTTCGATTGATAAAACAAGCATTTGGACAATTTCCCATACAATTTGTGCTCTCACAGACACTGTAGTAATAAGAGAAAGTGCTTGTCATTCTCCTCCATCGTCCGAGAGTAAATAAAATATCATCAATGAATACTTGGACGAACTTGTACAAGTACTCGCGGAACACCCTGTTCATCAAACTCATAAATAAACCTGGGGCGTTTGTCATTCCAAATGGTAAAACGATAAACTCGTAATGTCCAAAGCTCATCTTAAAGGTGGTCTTAGGGATGTCATCCTCCTTGATTCGTAACTGGTGATACCCTGATTGCAAATCAATCTTTGAAAACACTGTCGCACCCTTCCTCCGATCAAACAAATCATCAATCCTTGGCAATGGATATTGATTCTTGATCATTTCTTTGTTTAATTGACGGTAGTCAATGCAGAGTCTCCACGACCCATCCTTCTTTTGTATGAAAATAACAGGCACACCCCATGGTGACACACTTGGACGTATGAGTCCCAGATCCAACAACTCCTTCAATTGCATTCTCAATTCCTATAACTCTGGGGTTGACATATGATAAGGCGTTCTCGCTATTGGTTCAGTCCCCAGTTTTAGGTCTATGGTAAATTCCAATTCCCTCTCCGGTGGCATCCCAGGTAACTCCTCTGGGAAGACGTCTGCAAACTCTCTCACCACCTGAAGGTGTTATAGACCTTCCGCTACTCCCTTCTCATTTAATGCAAGGATCACATAGATATTACATCCCTTGCACATGCTCTTCCATAATTGCAGGGAGGAGATGAACCTTAGGGAAACTCCCTGGTTCTGACCTACAATCACAAGTCTCTGTCCCTCGTCATCAACCAAGCTCAATTGTTTCGTCTTATAGTTTAGTATCACCTCATGCGATTCCAACCAGTCCATACCGATCATGACGTCATAAGATCCTAAGATCGTGATGTATAGCTTGGCCTTGATGAAAAAATCTCCCAGGTTGAGGGTACAGTCTGTAACCTTCCCTCCAACCTTTTGTTTGGCTCCCGAATCCATCTCTACAAAGATAAGCTCATCCTATTTGATTGCCTTTACCTTAATCCTTTTTAGCGTTGCACCATAAATGAAACTCTCGGTAGCACTGGGATCTATCAAAATACTAAGGGTTTGTTCAACGACGGTACCTGATGTCTCGAGCACATTCAACTAGTGCTTTGCCTGGCAGGTTATTCACCGGTGCAAGAATCTGATGTGCCTTGCCCAAAACTCCCATGGTAGTGGGTCCGATTGATCCATATGCTTTGACCCTTTCCTCTAGGCAGTAACGCTGGTAAAGTGGCTCCCAACAATCCAACACACTTTCTTCGGTCTAGTATTCCTGGTACCCGAAGTAGAAGCTGAATTCTAACAATAAGGCCCAACTCAAACTTGTTGACCTTAATTTTCTTGGTAATTTGGTGTGGATCATATCGAAGCAACTCCAAGACGGACCTCGTACTCGACCACTGTGTGGTCGCCCTATCGCAAGGCGTTGAACTTGTTGAGCTGATGCTCAATGAATTCCTCTGATAGGTACCTCTCTCAGAACCGTTCCTCGAACATTTCCTATGGCGCGTCATTGACAACCATGTTCAAAAGTGGTATGAGCATCTTCCACCATAGAAGAGCGCCCCCCTTCAGTTGAAATAACACCATGCAGACCTTCATACTGGAGGTTGTAATCGCGAAGCATGAAGCACCATGCCTTGATCTACAGTCCTACCTCGACGACACAGCCGTCCGTGACACTTGTGGACTCAAGAACTCAACTCGCTCAAGTTCTCAGTGGATGCTAACAGTACTGGCTAGGGTGCGCTATGGACCCTCAAGGGTACATGCTCCCTAGCCTCATCTCAGTACAGATGGTGGATCAAGGCCCTTTGAAATTCCTTGGAAGGGCCTTGTAAAACCATTATCATCCCTTAAAACAATCGAATCCAACCCAAGGACTTGTTCTTCCCCTTGGGGGTTCGACTCCGAGGGTGTGGGAACTTCTGGAGGCATTGCACCTCCTTCCACAACACCACGCTGCAAACCTCTGTGGCGTCCTCTAAATGTGATCACCGCATGGACACATTAAGGTTTTTTTAAATAACACAAGGGTTAAAATTCATGGGTTTATTGTAGTGGAAAGACCGACGATCCAAAATCACCGGGTTGAACCTCCTCTGATACCATATGTAACGACCCCAATCGTTACGACAACAAGCGAAGAAAAAAGTGATTTTTTTTTTTTTTGTTTTAGGCAGGAAGGCAACGACGACAAATAGTTGAACCACACAACCTGGCGACAAACACAAGCACGCATATCAGGCAACAGAAAACTATGACTCCACACACTAGCACAAGAGCAACTCGACAAAACATGCGTAAATCAAAAGATAGAATGACTACCTGCTCGACACAATCTGAAAACACCTACAAGCTAAGGGACAACATCCACCATCCCAACACAATGGTCTTGACAACCAATCACTAGAACCTCTATGGCATGCAAAACCCAACACATGAAGGTGTTACAACCCAAGCGCCAACAACAGACTTACAATGATCAACACACTCACAATGGGAAGCACAAACTTCAGCCAAGTTATCATTCACCTCCATCCAATAGGGAGCACCATGACCCCCTCATCAGGAATCATGCCATCCCTAGGTGATAGGTGTAAAAATAATCCTGGCGCAACACACCCTATCTAGACCAAGGACTCAAGATAAGTCCAACGCGCTAGGAGCCTAAAAACTGACAAGAAGACTACATCTATGCCCCCAAGCAATGGGTCGACCAGACGCAAATGACAACGCTCAAACAACTTGCGCAAGCTATTAAACGACCTTTCCAACAACCATAACCCATCATCCGTTAAGCATGATGTCTAATTGCGAAGGAGTGAACTGATAGAAATGTTATCATGATCATAATGTGGCCCAAAATGTGAACTATTACATGCACTCTAAAAAATCAAATACGCTTGTCAACATTATACACTAACCAATGAAAGGTGAACTTCTTATCACTAGAAAGTGATCTACTCTTCTTATTAAATGTTTGACAATGCTCTCTAAACTAATGTTGTCTAAATTATTGTTGTCTAAATATACATCAAGTGCACGCATAATTTCACAGTGCAAGTGCGTTTCAATGGAATTTAGCTCTATAACATTGCTAAATTAAATCGCAGAAAATCACTATCCTTTAAGCTGAACAAATATAGTGCTTTCCTTCAAAAAAATAATTTCGCTATCTATGGAATCTAATATCTGTCATTACGCTAACATCTGACTATCAGAAAATCGTTGTCAGCATACTATCAAATGCTAATAATAAAATCGTCATTAATAACACATGCTATAAAAATGCGGTTAATAAAATTTATGTCTTAAACCATATGACTCGTTGTCCATTAAGCAATAAATGGATTTAAACCATCATTTATATAGTTGTCTTTACTCGAGGTTGACAATATAAAGGAACTCACAAGGAATTAAATATATCTTGCTCTCAACACTCCATATTACTGTTCATCAATAAAGAGCACGGTATCCACTGAAGTAGTTGTCTAAAAATGGGGGAAAGCTGTATGAACACAGGGATAATTTGTTGTCTAAGATCCACGAGAATAACCATAATTATTAGAGAATTAGATATCGGTAATTTCGCAGTCAATTGATATTAAATTCGCAGAGAAAATAATGGTATTGTTGGCACAATTAAATACGCATTCGTCGAGCAATAAGCTGAATTTGTTGTCATTACACATTTAAAAATGCAATACTCCCAAGGTAAACATGCAGTCATTCACAGGGTAAGACGCAGTCATTCTCAGGGTAAAAACATGGGTAAAAACACAGGTAGTCGCCATTCCAAGCGCAGGTAAAAATGCCATCCAAAAATAACAATCACAGACCATCATGGAAAATGAGGATGCAAATGGTTTTAGAAAAGAGAAATAATTCTAAAATCAAATCATTTTGAGAAATCGATGTCATTCACAACATGTAAAATCATGGTCAGTGGCATGTAAAACATAGTCCATACAACGTGCATAATCGTGGTCAGTTTGGCAAGTAAAACACAATCTATGTATCAACCAAATTGTGGTCAGTTGGGCATATAAAACGCAGTCAATGCAACAACAATGCATTGTTGTCCATTAACAAATCTGGTGATATTTTATTGATAAAAATAAAGGTGTATAACATGTAATTTCTATCTGAAATATGATAAAGTTGTTGTCTAGGTAATGAAGTAGATTCACTGCAGATTCACTGTAACTTCGTGGTCTATATAAAAAATTAAGTGTCCAATCTATATATATACAGTGTGAATTCATTGTACCTATTTTAATTCCATAGTCCATTCAAGCATAATATACTATCAAACGTAGAGCATCCCTATCCAAGGAAAACACATGGCAATAACAATTTCTCCATTCAACACAAAGCAAAATCACCTTCAATGTAATAAACGATGGAGGAAAAAATCGTAGGACAAATGTATTGAAAACAAAGAGTCAATTTGCAATCAAAATATAATAAATCGCGGATAGTAAAAACGCCCAGTACACACATCATACATAAAAAAAAAACGCAGGCAATAAAAACACCTAGTTCACATTGCAATGCGCCACCAATAAACACAGTAAACATGAAGGCATTTAGGTATAAATTCGCTATTGTTAAAGAGTAAAAAGGTGCAGGCGTTCAAGGTAAGTTTTCGTTGTATTCATGGAATATCTTTACCATCCTTCTAGTGANTCAAGAGGAAATAAAAAAAAAAAAAAACACAGTCCCAATATAAAAAGAAACGTTGTCATTAAAATCACAGAGAATGAAGATGAATAATACACAAAGGTATTCAATTGCAAGATGGTGCAAGAAAATCAATCAACCAGGCATCAATCAAAAGGGGTAGACATCTGGGAAAAACTATCCTTCGTTCATCATCCACTCACATAGAATAAAGGCATTAGGATCTATAGGTCTATTAACACTGAAGTTCGTCGATCCGACTCCTGGACGACTGCTCAGGTGTGGACTAATGATCTAGGGATGAGGATGAATGATAAAGCACAATCTCTTCATAATAATCATTAAAACAAATAGAACAATCAAGCAATCAGGGATCAATGACCAAGGAGATCAAATCGATGTAGCAAGCGTAAAGCTATGACGATTTAAATTTCTTGATTAAAAAGGCTAAGTAAAACACTTTTCTTTACACAATAGAAGTACATAAATGAAAGTGCAAGATCAATAGTAATATACCATGCAAAATAAAAGCCCAAGGTGACAACGGTTTTAGAAAAGAGAAATTCTTCGGAAAAGTGAAATCATTCTAAAATCAAATCGTTTTGAGAAATCGTTGTCATTCGCAGCATGTAAAATCGTGGTCAGTGGCATGTAAAACACAGTCCATACAATGTTCATAATCGTGGTCAGTTTGGTAGGTAAAACATAGTCTATGTGACAACCAAATCGTGGTTAGTTGGGCATATAAAACGTAGTCAATGCAACAACAACACATCACTGTCCATTAATGAATCTGGTTATATTCTATTGATAAAACTAAAGGTGTATACCAATGTAATTGCTGTCTGAAATATGATAAAGTCGTTGTCTAGGTAATGAAGTAGATTCACTGAAAATTCATTGTAACTTCAGGGTCTATATAAAAAATTAAGTGTCCAATCTATATGTATACAGTCTGAATTCGTTGTACCTATTTTAATTCTGAATTCCATTCAATCATAATATACTATCAAACGCAGAGCATCCCTATCCAAGGAAAATGCATGGCAATAAAGACTTCTCCATTCAACACATAGCAAAATCGCCTTCAATGTAATAAACGATGGAGGAAAAATTCGCAGGCCAAATGTATTGAAAATGAAGAGTCAATTTGCCATCAAAATATAATAAATCGCAAACAGTAAAAACGCCCAGTACACACAACATACATAAAAAAAACACAGGCAGTAAAAATGCCCAGTTCACACTGCAATGCGCCACCATTAGACACAGTAAATAGGAAGGCATTTAGGTATAAATTTGCTATTGTTCAAGAGTAAAAGGGCGTAGGTGTTCAAGGTAAGTTTTCACTGTATTCATGGAATATATTTACTGTCCTTCCAGTGAAAAAAGAGATGCATTCCAGATATAAATCAAATGATGACATTCAAGTGGAAATAAAAAAAAAAGAACATAGTCCCAATATAAAAAGAAACGTTTTCATTAAAATCACAGAGAATGAAGATGAACAATACATAGAGGTATGCAATCGCAAGAAGGCGCAAGACAATCAATCAACCAGGAATCAATCAATAGGAGCAGACAACTGGTAAAAACTATCCTTCTCTCATCATCCATGCACAGAATAACAGGGCATTAGGATCTATAGGTCTATTAACACCGATGTGACGACTGTCGATCTGACTCCTAGCTGACTTCTCAGGCATGGACTGGTGATATATGGATGAGGACGAATGATTAAGAACAATATCTTCATAATAATCATTAAAACAAACATAATAGTCAAGCAATCAGGGATCGCTGGCCAAGGAGATCAAATCGATGCAGCAAGCGTAAAGCTATGATGATTTTAAGTGCTTGATTAAAAACGCTAAGTAAAACACTTTTCTTTACATAATAAAAGTACAGAAATGAAAACCTAATATCAATAATAATCTACCATGCAAAATAAAAGCATACATACCGTAGCCCAAGGTGACAGCTCTAAGTCGTTGTCCTGCACACTCCGTGCAACTCCCGCTTGCCGACTGATGTGAATTCACTGGTACCTCCTAGCCAACTCTAGGGGTAATATTCTTCCCCCTTAGCCCCCTGAGCCACAAAGGGGCCACACACTCTAAACCAAAAAACCACTAGCAACCATCTCACCTCGAAAGGTCGAGCTACCACTCGTACCCAAGTTGGGTATCCCAACTCCCACAAGATAATTCAGTCGAGTAAAAAATTCTACAGCGTAACGTTACGCATAAAAAAAGAGATCCATACTCCTCCTCCTCCGTCCTTTATAGAGAGTTTCTAAGGATTTATTTCCCAAATTCCCATTTAATTTATTTTTCAATAATTTAATTTAGAAAAATCCTTCCCCGCACACATGTCACCCATCCCCTTCATTTCACCATAAATTAATTTCATTAATTATTTAATTACTCCTATTTCCCTCACCCACCTAAAAACATTCCTAGAATCGCTCCTAGGTGTCCCCATATTCCCTTACACATTTAAATGACTTACTCCCTTACTAAATTCCTAGTTGAGTTCAATTTAGAAGGTTCTTAAAGGCAATATTCCTTACTAAGTTAGTCATTCTATGTTTTCCTTATGTTTCGCTTCTTTTCTTTATGTTTCCCCCTTTTCCCCTTAGTTTCCTAATTCATTTAAATTTCCCTCTTTTCCCTTTTTATCTAAAACTCAAATTAGCAAGTGTAGAAAATTACCTTCCCCCCCTTTTTCTTTTAATTAATAAATTTTAATTAACATATGTAACAAACAATCATTTCCCCCTTTTTAAGAATTTAATCCCCCAAAGTAATTTGATTTTAATAAATTAATTGGATTTCTTACTCCCTTCTCGTCCCATGTTTAAATATGAATAAATTATTTTTACCACAAGTATCACTTCGACCTAGATTTTAATTTCCTAGGCTGGGCGACATTTTTATTAGGGAAATTGTTTTTAAATCTTTCTTATCACATCATTCGTTCTAAGGCCATCTAGGTTTATTCACTTATTAGTTAACAATGCAATGTGCTCTTCAGGACACACTAGGTTCTCCAAGGGTGCTACTCGCCTCATTCTGTTTCCCTTACGCGATGTGCCCTTCAGGACACACTACGTTCTCCAAGGGTGCCACTCACCTCTTTCTGTTTTTCTTGCACGACATTCCCTTCAGTACGCACTATGTGCTCCAAGGGTGCCAATCGCCTCTTGACTGACTTGGTAGACATAAAAAACCCCTGGAGGCAATACTCTGTGAGGTGATTTTGTGGGAGACTAAGGGCATCTAAGGAATAAGGCCCCTGCCTTATTGCGCGCCCCTTAGAATCATCATGAGCGACTGTCGCAGTATTCTCTCACGACATCGTGGGTCTTCTCAAACTAGGTAATCATTAACCTATAGTTCGAGCCACGACGAGAGTGCTAGTAGGTTGTGGCAGGGCTTCCGTCCACACCTCTCCCTCAACGTCTCTAGTAGTCGTGTGTGACCCCTCTACTCCACATGTGAGTCTGGTTGGAAAGCTATCGTCAGCCTGCATCATCAACGAATCATGTCAGAAATAAAATCCATAATCATAACATCTAATCAGATGAACATATGTCATATATGCAATAATCAAACCCCAATAGTCCACTCCATGACTCGATCCAGAGTCCAAGGGTTTCATCGATGCCTCTTCATCCTCGAGGTCCAAAATCCTACACACTCAGGAGAACCAAGTCAATAGCACCTTTCTATGTCAATACAACAAAATAACATGTCATCATATCCATAACACCTCATAATCATAATCAAATGCCCAATAGTATAATAATCCGGATAACTTACAAGCAAGTGTCCTCAAGGAATAAGTTTGATCAGTGCACGCAAGAGCGGGATGCTACATACACTGCCTCTTGGTCTAAACTTTGTCCCGAAGTTTTATAGTATATAAGTGCCGAAATAATGTGTATCACAGTATCATAAGTCTATCCATCAAACAAAATGGAAACCGCTGGTGCCTAGATCGTTGAGTGCGGACTATAGTTGTCCCACTGGACCTTCACCTGATCTACTGTTCAATGTCGTAGCTGTCG
>SNQJ01S0054163.1:16795-49530 GCA_010110895.2 Picea sitchensis | reverse complement strand
CTTGGATCGCTTCTGGTCCCACCAGGACCCTATCCTCAAGCCGATCCCAACTAAAAGGCATCTGACATGGTCGCCCATAAAGAAATTCTAAAGGCGCCATATTAATGGTGCTTTGGTAACTGTTGTTATATGCAAATTCTACCAGTGGAAATAATTCTTCCCAACATTTCTTTTGGTCCATCATGTACATGCACAACATGTCTTCCAAGATTTGGTTTGTTCATTTGGTCTGCCCATCAGTCTCCAGGTGATACACATTACTAAAGTTAAGTTGGGTTCCTAAGGCCTCTTGGAAACTAGTCCAACATCGTCCGGTAAACACTGATCCTCAATCAGATATAATCCTCTTAGGCACACCATGCATCCTCACAATATCACTGATGAAAAATCTAGCTATGTCAGGTGCCTAATACGTCGTACGCACATGAATAAAATGATCACTCTTCGTCAAAGTGTCGACTACCACAAAAATCGAGTCGGGTCTCCTTATCATCAGTGTCAATCCAACAATGATATCCATCAAAATAACCTCCCATTTCAATTCCAGAATAGCGTGTGGCTGTAGTAATCGTACTGGATGTCTATGTTCAACCTTTACCTGCTGAAATTCTAGAAATCTGGCCACATAGTTGACTATGTCTGCCTTCATTCATTTCCACAAGAATAAGGGTTTAAGGTCTGCCGTCATCTTCGTGACTCCTGGGTGAGCCATGTACACTGCTCTGTGAGCCTTGTTTAGGATCAAACTCCTCAACTCGTCATTCGGTGGTACATAAATCTAATTCTTAAACCTCAATAATCCATCTTCATCAACGTAAATCCTTCTAATCTTGGTACCATCATTTTGTTTTGTCCGATAAAATCTTTGACCTCTTTGTACCAGTCATCGTCGCGTTGTAAAGTTAGAATATTTTCACGTAGATTCATCTGAAGCGACAATATCGAAAATATGCGTGGTATCCGACTTAATTCATTTGCCACTCGGTTCACTGTTCCTTTTATGTAAGTAATATCAAAATCGTACTTGCTAAGCAATTCCTACCAACGTCATTATCGTGTGTTCAGGTCGCTTTGCGTAAAGATGTGTTGTAGTCCACAGTGGTCCGTTTTTAGTTCAAATTTTTATCCAACAAGGTAGTGTCTCCAAACCTTCAAGGCATATACAATGGCTAACAACTCCAAATCGTGCGTCGCATAACTCTCCTCATGCCTTCTCAGTTTCCTCGAGATGTAAGTGATCACTCGATCGTCTTGAATCAATACTCCCCCTAAGCCTTCCTTGGATGCGTCAGTGCATACCAAGAAGTCCACATCCATGTCAGGGACTTTTAGTATCTATGTTGTTGTCAACAACTCCTTGAGACTCCAAAATGATTCTGCGCATTTCTCGATCCAAACAAATTTATTGTTCTTCTTCTGCAATTCCATGATTAGATTTGCTATCTTCGAAAATCCCTCGATGAATCGTCGATAGTATCCTGCTAAACCCATGAAGCTACGCACTTCCAGGATATTCGTCAGCGCAGGCCATTCCATAATAGTGT
The DNA here is from genome assembly GCA_010110895.2 of Picea sitchensis. Taxonomy (NCBI): domain Eukaryota; kingdom Viridiplantae; phylum Streptophyta; class Pinopsida; order Pinales; family Pinaceae; genus Picea; species Picea sitchensis. The sequence continues at coordinate 47,986 of SNQJ01S0054163.1, read as the reverse complement.
AGCATCCCGCTCTTGCGTGCACTGAGTGAACTTATTCTTTGAGGACACTTGCTTGCAAGTGATCTAGATTATTATACTATTGGGCATTTGATTATGATTATGAGGTGTTATGGATATGATGACATGCTATTTTGTTGTATTGGCATAGACAAGTGTTATTCACTCAGTTCTTCCGAGTGTGCAGGATTTTGGACGTCGAGGATGCAGAGGCATCGATGAAACCCTTGGACTTCAAATCGAGTCAGGGAGTGGACTATTAGGGTTTGATTGTTTTATATATGACATATGTGCATCTGATTAGATGTTATGATTATGGATTTTATTTATGACATGATTCATTGATGATGCAGGATGACGATAGCTTTCCGACCAGACTCACATGTGGAGTAGAGGGGTCACGCATGACTACTAAAGACGTTGAGGGAGAGGTGTGGACAACAGCCTTGCCACAACCTACTAGCACTCCCATCATGGATCTAACTGTAGGTTAACAATTACCTAGTTTGAGAAGACCCACGATGCCGTGAGGGCAGACTGCCACAGTCGCTCACGATGATTCTAAGGGGCACGCAATAAGGCATGGGCCTTCTTTCTTAGGGGCCCTTAGTCTCCCACAAGATCACTTGGCGGAGTATTGAGTCCAGGGGTTTTTGATGTCTACCAAGTCAGTCAAGAGGTGAGTGGAACCCTTGGAGCACGTAGTGCGTCCTGAAGGGTACATCGCGTAAGAAAAATGGAAAGAGGTGAGTGTCACCCTTGGAGCACGTAGTGCGTCCTGAAGGGCACGTCACGCAAGGGAAACAAAATGAGGCGAGTGGTACCCTTGGAGAACCTAGTGCGTCCTGAAGGGCACGTCAGATTGTTAACTAATAAGTGAATAAACCTAGATGGCCTTAAAACAAATGATGTGATAAGAAATATTTAAAAACAATTTCCCTAATAAAAATGTCGCCCAACTTAGGAAATTAAAATCTAGTTCGAAGTGATACTTGTGGTAAAAATAATTTATTCATATTTAAACATTGGATGAGAAGGGGGTAATAAATTCAATTAAAATCAAATTACTTTGGGGGATTAAATTCTTAAAAAGGGGGAAGAAAAAGGGGAAAAAAAAGGTAATTTTCTACACTTGCTAATTCGAGTTTTAGATAAAAAGGGAAAAGAGGGAAAATTAAAAGAATTAGGAAACTAAATGGAAAAGGGGGAAACATAAAGAAAAAAAAAATGAAACATAAGGAAAAAGAAGAATGACTAACTTAGTAAGAAATCTTGCCTTTAAGAACCTTCTAAATTGAACTCAACTAGGAATTTAGTAAGGGTGTAAACCATTAAAATGTGTAAGGGAATATGGGGACACCTAGGAGCGATTCTAGGAATGCTTTTAGGTGGGTGAGAGAAATAGGAGTAATTAAATAATTAATGAAATTAATTTATGGTGCAACGAAGGGGATGGGTGACATGTGTACGGGGAAGAATTTTTCTGAATTAAATTATTGAAAAATAAATTAAATGGGAATTTGGGAAATAAATCCTTAGAAACTATATATAAAGGAGGGAGGAGGAGGAGTATGGATCTCTTCTTTTATGCTTAACGTTGGGATACCCATCTCAAGTACGAGTGGTAGCTCGACCTTTCAAGGCGAGATGGTTGCTAGTGGTTCTTTGGTTTAGAGTGCGTGGCCCCTTTGCAACTCGGGGGGCTAAGGGGGAAGAAGAGTATTCCTAGCGTTGGCTGGGAGGTACCGGTGAAGTCACATCGGTCGGAAAGAGGGAGCTGCATGGAGTGCGCTTGACAATGACTCAGAGATGTCACCTTGGGCTTTTATTTTGCATGGTATATTACTATTGATCTTGCGCTTTCATTTCTGTACTTCTATTGTGTAAAGAAAAGTGTTTTACTTAGCCTTTTTAATCAAGAACTTTAAATCATCATAGCTTTACGCTTGCTACATCGATTTGATCTCCTTATTCATCGATCCTTGATTGCTTGACTGTTCTATTTGTTTTAATGATTATTATGAAGAGATTGTGCTTTATCATTCGTCCTCATCCCTAGATCATTAGTCCACGCCTGAGCAGTCGGCTAGGAGATGGATCGACGAACTTCAGTGTTAATAGACCTATAGATCCTAATGCCCTTATTTTATTCGAGTGGATGATGAACGAAGGATAGTTTTTACCAAATGTCTACCACTTTTGATTGATGCCTTGTTGATTGATTTTCTTACGCCTTCTTGCAATTGAATACCTCTGTGTATTATTCATTTTCATTCTCTACGATTTTAATGACAACGTTTCTTTTTATATTGGGACTACGTTTTTTTTATTTTTTTATTTCCACTTGAATGTCAACATTTGATTTATATCTGGATTGCGTCTCTTTTTTCACTGGAAGGACGGTAAAGATATTCCATGAATACAATGAAAACTTACCTTGAACGTCTGCACCTAAATGCCTTCGTGTTTACTGTGTCTATTGGTGGCGCATTGCGGTGTGAACTAGGCGTTTTTACTGCCTGCATTTTTTTTTTATGTATGCTGTGTGTACTGGGCGTTTTTACTATCTGCGATTTATTATATTTTGATTGCAAATTGACTCTTTGTTTTCAATACATTTGTCCTACAATTTTTCCCTTCGCTGTTTATTACATTGAAGGTGATTTTGCTCTGTGTTGAATGGAGAAATTGTTATTGCCATGTGTTTTCCTTGGATAGGGATGTTCTACGTTTGATTGTATATTATTCTTGAATGGACTGCGGAATTAAAATAGGTACAATGAATTCACACTGTATATATATAGATTGGACACTTAATTTTTGATATAGACCGTGAAGTTACAATGAATTTGCAACGAATCTACTTCATTACCTAGACAATGACTTTATCATATTTCAGATAGAAATTACATTGTTATACACCTTTATTTTTATCAATAGAACATCACTAGATTTGTTAATGGACAACAATGCTTTGTTGCTGCATTGACTGCGTTTTATATGCCCAACTGACCACGATTTGGTTGATACATAGACTGCGTTTTACTTGCCAAACTGACCACGATTATGCACGCTGCATGGACTGTGTTTTACATGCCACTGACCATGATTTTACATGTTGTGAATGACATCGATTTCTCAAAACGATTTGATTTTAGAATGCTTTTTCTTTTCTAAAACCGTTTGCATCCTCATTTTCCATGATGGTCTGCGATTGTTAATTTTGGATGGCATTTTTACCTACGCTTGGAATGGCGACTACCTGTGTTTCTACCCGTGTTTTTTCCCTGAGAATGATTGTGTCTTACCCTGTGAATGATTGCGTGTTTACCTTGGGAGTGTTGCGTTTTTAAATGTGTAATGACAACAACTTCATTCTTTGCTCAACGAATGCGTCTTTAATTGTGCCAACAATACCATTATTTGCTCTGCGAATTTAATATCAATTGACTACGAAATTACCGATATCTAATTCTCTAATAATTATGGTTGTTCTCCCTAATCTTAGACAACAAATTCACCCTGTGTTCATACAACTTTCCCCCAGTTTTAGACAGCTACCTCAGTGGATACCATGCCCTTTATTGATGAACAATAATATGGAGTGTTGAGAGAAAGATATATTTAATTCCTTGCTAATTCCTTTATATTGTTAACCCTGAGTAAATATAGCTATATAAATGGTGGTTTAAATCCATTTATTTCTTAACGGAAAGCGAGTCATATGGTTTAATATAGAAATTTTATTAACCGCATTTTGATAGCATGTGTTCTTAATGGAGATTTTATTATTAACATTTGATAGTATAATGACAACGATTTTCTGATAGTTGGATGTTAGCGTAATGACAGAGATTAGATTCCATAGATAGCGAAATTATTTTGTTGAAGGATAGCGTTATATTTGTTCATCTTAAAGGATAATGATTTTCTGCGATTTAATTTAGCAATGTTATAGTGCTAAATTCCATTGAAACACACTTGCACTGCGAAATTGTGTGTGCACCTGATGTATATTCAGACAACGATAATTTAGACAACATTAGTTTAGAGAGCACTGTCCAACATTTAAGAAGAAGAGTAGATCACTTTTTAGTGATAAGAATTTCACCTTTCATTGGTCAGTGTATAATGTTGACAAACGTATTTGATTTGTTTGAGTGCATGCAATAGTTCACATTTTGGGCCACATTATGATAATGATAACATTTCTATCAGTTCACTCTTTCACAATTAGACATCATGCTTAATGGATGACGGGTTATGGTTGTTGACATGGTCATTTAATATCGTGCACAAGTTGTTTGAGCATTGTCATCTACGTCTGGTCGACCCATTGCTTGGGGGCGTAGGTGTAGTATTCTTGTCAGTTGTTAGGCTCCTAACGCATTGGATTTATCTTGAGTCCTTGGTCTATATAGGGTGTGTTGCGCCAGGGTTATTTTCTCACCTATCACTTGGGGATGACATGATTCCCGATGAGGGGATCATGGCGCGCCCTATTGGATGGAGGCGAATGATAACTTAGCGGAAGTCTGTGCTTCCCGTTGTGAGTGTGTTGATCATTGTAAGTCCATTGTTGGCACTTGGGTTGTAACACCTTCATGTGTTGGGTTTTACGTGCCATAGAGGTTCTAGTGACTGGTTGTCGAGAGCATTGTGTTGGGATGGTGGATGTTGTCCCTTATCTTGTAGGCCTTGTCAGGTTGTGTCGGGCGGGTAGTTGTTCTATCTATTGATTTACGCATGTTTCACCGAGTTTCTCTTGTGCTAGTGCGTGGATTCATAGTTTTCTATTTCTTGATCTGCGTGTGTGTTTTCGTCACCAGGTTGTGTGGTTCGATTGTTTTTCGTCGTTGCCTTCCTGCCTAAAANAATTGCACTCTCTGCTTCGCTTGTTGTCGTAATGATTGGGGTCGTTACAAACATATTTATTGATTTGTTTATATACGTAACAATATTTATTTGCATATTTAATTTGTTGTTATTGGCATTCTATTATTAAACTCTAACATGATATGTATACAATAATTTTGCAGGTCTTGTAACTAAAGGATATTATGTATGTAAATGTTGTCTAACTTCTCTGAAGGCTAGGTGGTCCAACCACCTATGAAAGCCAATGTCTGACTGCTCGAGGGTATTCCTCCTAGAAGAACACCCTGATAGAAGAGAAACTTCCGCTTTAAATGGTAAACCAGAGAGACCCTAAAGTCCTACAATAATGACACCAACATAATGGATTAGAGCATATGAGAGAGAGAAGGAGGAGATTACATAAATGTTCGATTCAATTGGGAATCCTATGTTCGATGATCCAGAATTATTCGACACCTATGTTGGGAAATTTCCCATTGGGATGAAAATGAAATCTATCTTTTATGAGCTCCCCTATTGGGAGCATCTTATGATTCCTACTTACTAGATCCCATGCATATATTAAAAAAAAAATCATCTTCTTTAGAGAGGCACATATCATCAAAAGAAAGTGACACATTGGTTGTGAGGAGAGATCTTATTTCTTAAAAAACTAAAAAGAAACATTGGCCAAGACAACAAAGTAGAGGAGAGGTTGGTTCCTCTTGGTCTTTCAAAGAAGGTGATGTCCCATGGATTTTGAAGAAAGAAGATATTTCTTTGGCAAATGAAGTTATATTGGGTGTGAAGGTGCCTTCTTTATATGGGTCTTCCCTACGACGTTTCTTCACTATGCACCAAGACCATTTGTCGGGGTTGAAATCACATGACCATTTGAACTTTCTAAAGGTACGACGTATGTCAAAAATATGATTTTATTATTTTTAATTTTTATTTTTATGGCATGGGATAAAACATAATTATTTTTATATGTGTTTACTTTGTAGTGTCATTCTCCTCTGCTCGTGCATGGATGTGTGAACCATGAATTACCTCATGACCTAAGGTGTTCCATATCTAAATTATCTACATTTGTACGTTGGATCACATCAAAAGAGATTTATATGGATATCATTCCACGGTGGCGTCAAGAGATAGCTGAGATTGTTTGTATGTTTGAGAAGGAATGACCATCGAGTTTCATGGACTTGCAGGTTCATCTTCTAATTCACCTAGTATATGAGGTTGAATTAATCGAGGTGGTCTCCTATTGTTGGATGTTTTTTTTAGAGGTACATGAAGAAATTGATAGGATTTGTTCATCAAAGGAAAAACCTGAGGGGTCTATGGCAGACAGATACATATCATATGAGTCTTTATATTATGCCAGTGAGTACATCAAGAAGATCGAAAACATACCAAGTGCAGTGATTTTGGATGAAGAAATGGATGAATACAAAAGAGAAGGGAAGATTCTCCAAATGAATGGAAAAAGGCGCTTGATAAAGAGTAAGTGACTTATCGTTTGTCAAATTTCTACACAGTAATTGTTCACAATGAACTTCATAATGTATATTTTCATGATCTCATATGAACTATATGTTGGTTTGATTTCATGAATACATTAGTGAATTTAGAAATTGATGCCATCAATAAATTCATTCTTTACAATTGGGAGGCAACACAGTCATGGGTTGCATTGTATGAACATAAGAGGAGGAAATGAGAAAGTGACATGAAATAATTCAGACGGTTGAATGGTAGAAGCATGCCTTATCCTGATTAGTTAAAAGAAAATATGGCAATGATATGCCCCAATAGTTGGGTTGTTGACCAAGTCAGAGAGAAATATGGTGCATCTAGTCGTTACCCGCATGAAGAAGAGGATGCAATAAACATAGGGATTGGTTGCATCAACTTGGTAATAATGTTTTTGTGTACATAATGTTTAAATTCGTAATGCACATTTGAATTGTATGTACATTTATATTGTTTTATATTTTAATGGTCGTGTTATTAGACACGTATTGACACAATGATTTGTTCATTTTTTTTATAGGTGCATTCGTTTCCATATATGTGTGCATATGGACATCATTTTCACATAGAATATGTAGATGATGGGCACGTGAAACAAGACTGTGGAGTGGAAGTCGAGTTATACCAATATAGTCATTCTATCCATCATGAGCAAAACACCATACATGGGAAGTTAGGTTACATCAGAAAGATACAAGANTCCAATATGTTATTTTTAGGTGCAAGTGGTGGCACACCTTTGATCAGAATAATGTAAAGGAAGATCGTGATAGTGGGATGATATGTATCAACTCTAAAAAGATGTGGGATGAAGCTAAGGAGCCTTATGCTTTCCAAAAACACTGCAACCAAGTGTTTTTTTACCCAGATGTGTTGGATAGGGATTGGTGGTTTTTATTAAGACATGACCCTAGATCAAAACATATTTTTGAGAACAATAATGTTATCATGCCAAGCAAGGAATATAATGAGGGGGATGACAAGAGAGAGTGATATGTACATGTTTTATTTCATCTTTAATATTATATATTCTTTATTTCGCTAATTATATTGTTTTTTATTCATCTTCTAACAGAGGAAATGTTAAGTTAATTATAACAAAGATTTGAACAATTTTAGTTGGTTAACAACCAGTTTGATGCATAATGTGTGTTTCTTTCAAATTATTTGTTATTGCATGGAACGATTTTTATTTGAACATATTTATATGTTGTTGCATATATTTAAAAATGTTTCATCTTCTTTAACTATTTCCAATTGTGAAATCCTGAAAAATGTTAAATGTCCAGTTGAACTGTTAATGGGATATGAAATTCTACTTTTTATGTTGATATAATTGTATGTAATCATATGGTTGATATGCATGTTTAATAGTACGACATTTTTTACGATATGTTAACATGATGATTCAAAAACTGATTTTATGTTCATTTATTTTGTAGGTTTAAAAGTAAGATTAACACAAAAAGTGGTTTATAATTAAAAAATTAAATTTATAACATGATTTTTTGATAATTTGGTTTTTAACTAAAGTAGTGTTTGTTACTGGACGCCATACAAGAGGAGAACGTGCCACCAGCCCAGCTAGACGACACCATGCAACTAGATGGGACACCATTTGAGGAGGAGCCGACTCCTCTCGGGGACTCGACACTCGACACCTTCTTCCTGGACGTGTGGCCGCAATATAGCCCCTCTATATGATATGTTCAGGTGTCTTTGTTTTTTCGCTATGTGTATTAAAGAAGTTTCGCCTCTGGATGGCCACCTTTTTCAGCTAATGTCTATGGCTATTACTGTTATAACGATCACTGTTAGGGACCATAATTTAGGATTTTATTAATGCCAGTAGAAGTCTAAGACTTAAAGCTATGGAGTTACTCAGCTAGATGAGATGGTTTCCCCTTGGGGCAACTCAGTGTTTACAGCCTGAAACACTGGAAATATTTTGTACTCTTTGATTTTGACAGACTTTTATACAATCTTACTTAAAAAAAAAAGGTAGTGTTTGTTACTTTACATGCTTTTATAATTTATTTTGAAAGTATTTATAAAATTATGCCCCCAATGTTGAGTAAAACCAAAATTGATGAAGTAATTTAAAATTTGATAGAAATCAACTTACAAAATAATGACAAAAATAACAATAGGAAGATTTGCATCCATAAATTTTTAAAGCCAATAGAATTCTTATCATTGGAGATTATAACTTTTTATAATAACAATTTTTAGTTTAGAAGAATCTATTCAAAAAGAGTAATTAGTACAATGGAAAATAATATTTATTGATATGTAATTTGTTTTTATTTAAATAGTTAAAATGAATATGTATAATGAACTATCTATGCAATTATATTTTCAATTTAATAATTATAGTTTCAACCATATTGAACTTTGTAATTTATAAAAATAAACATGATGATGATAACCATATTATAAAAAACATAAAAAACATCTAAAATACACATTTATATTTTCTAGCCAACGTCATCTAATTATATATACCTCTAGCACATATAAACATCATTAATTAGCTAGCACACATATATAATAATTTAACAGGGAATCATCATTGTGATCACATCTAACAAAAGACAAACATTTTCTAACATCATCATCACACACATCTAATAAGCATAATTTAACATACATATCTATCAAGAACATTTAACATTAAACATATCTAACATGACCTAACAATATACACATCAACATCAACAAATAAATTAAGTACATCATCAACATGATCAATAGAAAAAAAAAACAACACCATATATATATATATATATATATATATCATGGAAAATTCAAATAACTGCTATAACATATATGGTCTAGCCAGTGGGATAATTTGCATATCTACTGTAATATCCTCAAATTTTAGAAAATTAAATTCTATGTTGAATTTTGAAATAAATTTTCGTTTTTGGAAAATTCGAATTTGGAAATTATTTGTCATTTATGGCAAATATGAATTTGGAATTTTGGATTATGTAATTAATTATTTGATAACTATTGGGAAAATATTTGACTTGCCCAACTATCATCTTTTATTGGACACATGCATGAGACAAAATTTTTAATAAATTTTATGTTCGAAGACAAATGGAACAACCAAGTTAAAAATAGTTGACCATGACTCCATGAGTGGGGAACAGGTTTGAGTTACCTCGGGACTGATTTTTACAAGTGGTATAAGTGGAATTTGACCACTTGCAACCCCTAAAAATTAGGGATTTGTAAAGTTGTGAATTCCCCCAAGGAGGGAAAGGAATGAAAGACCTAGGAACAAGAATATATACAACATATGTGGGAGGCAGGACACTGCTTAGTATGTTGGAGTATTGAGAATTGGATTCTATTATGAGCACTTATGGTGTGATGAAAGACATATTCTCATATGTTGTTGGTAACTATAGATGAGGAGGATAATTTAATTTCTCCCTTATGGACTCATGGTCAGGATAGGGGGTGATCAATGTAACGACCCTGTTGTTATGACTACAAGCGACTCAACGCAAAAGCAAATATTTTTTTTTTTATAACAGGAAGGCAACAATGACAACAGTTAAACAACACAAATTGATGATGAACACAACACACGTAGATCATACAACATACAACAACGACACAACATACTAGCACATCATGCAACTGGATGAAACATGCGATAATCAATATACAGATAAAAACGACTACCCGCCCGACACAAGCAAGACAATGCCTACAAGATAAAGGTCAACATCAACAACCCGACACAATGGCTTCGACGACCAGTAACTAGAAACCCCTATGACGCGCAAAACCAAACGCATTAAGGCATTACAAACTAGCCACCAACATCAATTACAACGAACAATATGCCCACATCGGGAAACACAAGACTCTGACCAGGTTATCATTCACATCTATCCATTAGGGCGCGCAATGATCCCCTCATCAAGAATCATGTCATCACAAGACGATAGGCATGACAGTAACCATGGTGAAACATAACATATCTAGACCTTTAACCCAAGCTAAATCCCTCACACTAGGAGATCGAATCATCTGTCAATAAACACACGAAGACTATATCCATGCACCCAAGCAACAAGTCGACAAGACGCAAGGTGGCATCACTCAAATAATTTGTGAAACTAACTAAAGGATTTCTTGTTTCCTACAAGGAAACATGTGTGGTTAAACAATTATGACCAACCACCAATTACAATTCGACTTAAGGCACAAGGCACATAGTAACCAATCATCTGTTAAACTATTAATCGTTTTAGCTAATAAAACTATTAATCCCTCAACCATTAATCTTGCGCGAGATATTAAACTATTACGCCAATAAACCATTATGTCTAACAAATCCTATTAATTCAACATTTATATGACAATCCTATTATTTTTAATAAAAATCAAATAAATTTTAAAACTTGTATATCATTTAATATTAGTAAAATTTATTATTTTCTTTGTATAACAATTCTACTTTTATTTTCTTCAAAGTTCATTTCACTTTAAAGGATATGTTAATTAATGTACCTACTTAGACATGTTAGTTAATGTAATTAAGTGTATGTTTAAGATATTTGATTAAAGGTTCGATTATGAAGAAAAGTTCATGTGAAGTTTGTTCACCTTTGATAAAGCAATATTATTTCATATAAACTAAACATTGAAACTAGAAACCAAACACATTGGTTGTAAAAGGGTTTACCTTTTTCAGTGCACATGTCACTTAATCCTAGTAATATGCCTATATTTTCTAGAACACCATTTGATTAGAAAGAGGCGCTCATAATTCAATGGAAATTTCATGTAAACAACAACAACCATTTGATATGCAACTTCATAATGATATTAATGATACCAATGTCTATTAATACATGATAGCGCTATCATATAATATATTTAAAATCAATGTCAAATATATACAGGATCATTGTCAGTCAATCATTATTACAAAAAAAATCGTTGTCATACACAACATAAAATGATAAAAATGCAGTCATACAATGATAACACGTTGTCTATGATAAACACGTTTTCTATATGATGAAGTATTCGTTGTCTATCATACATTAGATGAAGTCATTTTCTATATGATGAAGTATTCGTTATCTGTCTATATGATGAAGTATTCATTGTCTATCATACATTAGATAAAAACGCAGGCATACACACATTGTCTGTCATACACATGCAGTCATGAAGTATGATGAAGTATTCATTGTCTTTTAAATATATTTGTTGTATTTTAATTATAAATTTGTTGTCCTTTAAATTTATATCGTTGTATTTTAACATCACAATATATCAATGTCTTTTAACATCACAATATATTTGTTGTCTTTAAATCTATGTCTAACAATAATAATGTAGAGATAAATATGATAGTTGTATAAATAACAATAAGATCCGTAACTAAGGAACAATAAAATCCAAACCAGAATGATGTGTAAAAAATGGGTGAAAAGGATGTGTAAACAATGGGTGAATTCACCCATAATTCATGGTGTAAATGTTGTGTAAGGGCTATGTAAATCACTATCCATTATATCACTATCCATTAATGTTATCAATCAATAATGCTATCAATATGCTATTGATATACTCAAAACCATTGTCCACTAATGTTGTCAATCAATAATGTTGTCTGGTAAAGATATTTTTGGGTAAAGACGGGGCAAATCCCTGTGTAAAAATGCCAAGAAGTTCACCCAGGGGCGCTACCTTAGCTGGGAAAAAAGGCCAAGAAATTCACATGCATATCATAAAAAAAACCGAAGACATAAATAAATTCGCAGATATATATAAATTCACAGCCATATTATTAAAATAAATGCAGACATATCATTAAATAAAAATACAGACATATCATAAAAAACAAAGACATAAATAATTTCACAGACATATGTATAGATTCATTGTCAAAAATCTCTACACTGCAACCATTCAACGCAGTCACACTCAACCATGAATTCATTGTCCTTCTAATGTGGTCTATTCAGAACATTGTCTAAATGATAATGCTTTCTATGCAAGGATATGACCTTGGGATTCCATTCAAACACACAGATATTTTACCATTCGAAATCGCTGGGATTTATCAATCAAACACAAAGATTTTCCATCCAAAAACGCTAGGATTTATCAATAAAAAACACAGATAAACAAATGATAGTGTACAGGAGAGAATAAGTGCCCAGGAGAGAATTCTTTGCTGGGAAGAGAATGATCCTATAGTTATTATCCATGCACAAGAAAGCAGGGCATTTGAATCTAAGTCTTTAAACACCGGAGTGATGACTGTCGATTCGGCTCTTGGTCGACTGCTCAGGAACAAAATAATAACTTAAAGGATCATGGAACAGAGGATAAAAACATAATCTACATCCATATCTTCTCTGTGGAGAAGCAAATAATGAAATAAAAGCGCAATCAAGGAATAAATAAAATGCAGGCAAGAGATACAAGAACACAAGAAAGGTTTTGAGTCCGAGGCTCATTCTGGCCACACGCAAAGAGACAGTAACTGATACCGTGGATAGCAAGGGTTCTTACCGAATAAATCAAGCGAAAAGGGGATTACATGTACCGTAGGAATGCATGTACAATAAATCTCATGGCAATGAAATCTTGAACCGAGTACAGAAAAATAAACATGTGTAAATTAAATTTCATTGCAGGCAACGACTTTAACAGGCGTACCTTAGCCAAATGTGAATGCTCTAAGGTCGTTGTCCCGCGTGAACTCCATCCAACTCCCTCTTTCCAACCGATGTGACCTCATCGGTACCTCCCATCCAACACTAGGGTTACTCTTCTTCCCCCTGAGCCCCTCGAGCCACAAAGGGGCCATGCACACAATACCAGAGAATGCTAGCACCCAGCTCACCTCGCAAGGTCGAGCTACCACTCTTTACCCAAGATGGGTATCCCAACTCCCACAAGAAAAAGTTTAGTCAAGATAAAATTTCAGCAGCGTAACGTTACACAAAAAGATGTGATCCATACTCCTCCTCTGCCATCATTTTTATAGAGTTATTAAGTAATTAGTTTCCCAAAATTCTCATTAGATTCCTTTTTCATTAATTTAATTAGGAAAAACCTCCCCCGTACACATGTCGCCCATCCTCTAGTTGCACTAGAAAACCAATTTTATTAATTAATTAAATATTCCTATTTCCCTCACCCACCAAGAGAATTCCTAAAAACATTCATGGGTGTCCTAAAATTCCCTTAGAAAACTTAAATGACTTACGGCTTACTTAATTCCTAGTTGAGTTCATAAATAGAAAGTCCCAAAGGCTAGATTCCTTACTAAGTTAGACATTCATCTTTTTTTTAAGTCTCCCCTTTTCTTTAAGTTTCCCTTTTTCCTTAAGTTTCATTTTTCTTTTAAGTTTCCCCCTTTTTCCTATTTAACTAAAAATTAATTTAGCAAGTGTAGATAAAAACAACCATTTACCCTTCTTTTTAACTAAAAATTAATTTAGCAAATGTAGATAAAAACAACCATTACCCCTTTTTCTTTTTAACTTAAAAATAATTTAGCAAATGTAGATAAAAACAATCATTACCCCTTTTTAAAAATTTAATCCTCTTTTATAATTTTTTTTTTTTTACTTTAATAATTAAAGTTTGAATTTCTCTTATTCGTTATAAAAGAACCTTTAGTGAATTGAAATTTTATAAAAAGAATCTTAGTGAATTGAAATTTTATAAAAGAACCTTAGGGAATTAAAATTCCCACTTTAATCCGGTTAGACGTCTAGTTAGTTTTTTTTTTTGTTCTACGGTTCTACTCAGACCTAGGTTTTTAATTCACTGGGCTTGGCGACAGTTCTTAAGGGAAAAATTAGTCTTTAAACTTTACTTATCACATCATTCATTTTACGACCGACTAGGTTTATTTACTTACCAATTAAAATTGTGATGTGCCCTTCAGGATGCACTATGTGCTCCAAGGGTGCCACTCACCTCTTTCCATTTTCCTTACGCGACGTTCCCTTCAAGACGCACTACATGCTCCAAGGGTGCCACTTGCCTCTTTACGTTTTCCTTGCATGACATTCCCTTCAAGATGCACTATGTGCTCCTAGGGTGCCACTCACCTCTTTCTGTTTTCCTTGCGCGACGTGCCCTTCAAGACGCACTACATGCTCCAAGGGTGCCACTTTCCTATTGACTGAATTTGGTAGACATAAAACCCCTGGAGTCAATACTCCACTAGGTGATCTTGTGGAAGACTAAGGGCCTCTAAGGAATAATGCCCCTTCCTTATTGAGCGCCCCTTAGAATCATCGTGAACGACTGTCACAGTCTTCCCTCACATCATCGTGGTTCTTCTTGAACTAGGTAAACGTTAACCTACAGTTTGAGCCACAATGGGAGTGATAGTAGGCTGTGGCAGGGCTGCTGCCACACCTCTCCCTCAGAGTCCATGGTTGTCGTGCGTGACCCCTCTACTCCAAATGTGAGTCTGGTCGACAAGCTATCATCAACCTGCATCCATCAATGATTCATGGCAGCAATAATAAATCATCATCATAACATCTAATCATAAGTACATATGTCACATCAACAAAATTCAAACCCAACAATCCACTCCCTGACTCGATCCAGAGTCCAAGGGGTTTCATCTATGCCTCTACATCCTCAATGTCCAAATTCCTGCACACTCAGGAGAACCCAGTCAATAGCACATGTCTATGTAAATACAACAAAATAACATATCATCAAATCCACAATATCTCATAATCATAATCAAAACAACCAATAGTATAATAACCCGGATCATTTGCACGCAAGTGTCCTCAAAGAATAAGTTCACTCAGTGCACACAAGGCGGGGATGTTACATACACCCCCTCTTGTTTTAAACTTCGTCCTGAAGTTTCACAATACATAAGTGTCGAAATAAAGTGTATCACGGTATCATAAGTCTATCTATCAAACCAAAATGGAAAATTTTGGCGCATATCATANCGTCCTCCCAGGTCACTGAGTGTGGACTATAGTTGTCCCACTGGACCTTGACTTGATCTATAGTTCGATGTCATAGCTGTCGAATGCGATGGTCCAGGATGTGGATTGGCTCCATCGTGAGCGCACCCTCATCAGATACCTATAAGGAACTCATGCAAATAACATGTGTAGGATCACTAATATAATGTCTCAAAACAGATACGTGAAAAACATCGTGCATACGCCTCAAAGAATTAGGCAAGGGTAATCGATAGGCCACGGGCCCCTTCTTTTCCACAATCTTGAAAGGTCCCATGAACCTAAGAGATATTTTAGCACCCTTTCAAAACTTGATCGAACTCTTATGTGGTTTCACCCACAAGAAGACTCGAACACCAACTTCGTAACTACGGTTGACATGATGCGCATCGACATAACTCTTCTGTTGATCCTGTGCTTCCTTGATCCTTTGTATTATTGTTTGCATTTAATATTCCATTTCTTGGATTGCTTCTGGTCCCACTAGGACCCTATCCCAACTCAAAGGCATCTGACACAGTCGCCCGTAAAGAAACTCAAAAGGTGCCATATTAATGGTGCTTTGATAATTGTTGTTGTACGCAAAATCTACCAGTGGCAAGAACTCTTCCCAACACTTTTGTTGGTCCATAACGTACATACACAACATATCCTCCAAGATTTGGTTTGTTCATTCAGTCTACCCGTCTGTCTCCAGGTGATACGCGGTTCTAAAGTTAATTTGGGTTCCCAAGGCCTCTTGGAAACTATCCAAAATCGTCTTGTAAACACCGATCCTCTATCGGATATAATCCTCTTAGTCACGCCATGCAACCTCACAATATCACTGATGAAAACTATATCTATGTCAGGTGCCTGATACGTCGTACACACATGAATAAAATGAGCACTCTTCGTCAGAGTGTCGACTACCACAAAAATTGAGTCATGTCTCCTTGCCGTCAGTGGAAATCCAACAATGAAATCCATCGAAATGATCTCCTATTTTGATTCCGGAATAACGTGTGGTTGTATTAGTCCTGTCGAATGTCTATGCTCAACCTTCACCTGCTGACATTCTAGACATCTAGCCACGTAGTTGACTATGTCTGCCTTCATTCCTTTCTAGAAGAATAAGGGTTTACGGTCTGCCCTCATCTTCATGACTCATGGGTGAGCCATGTACACTTCTCTGTGAGCCTCGTTTAGGATCAAAATCCTCAGCTCGTCGTTGGGTGGTACATAAATTTGACTTTTAAATCTCAATAATTCGTCGTTGTCCAAAGTAAATCCTTCAAATTTTGGTACCATTATTGTGTTTTGTCCGATAAAATCCTTGACGTCTTTGTACCAGTCATCGTCGCGCTATAAAGTTAGAATATTTTCATGTATATTCGTCTGAAGAGGAATCACCGAAAATATGCGTCGTCTCCGACTCAACGCATCTGCCACCCTTTTCACTATTCCCTTTATGTAAGTAATCTCAAAATCATACTCGCTAAGTAATTCCAACCAACGTCGTTGCTGCACGTTCAAGTCGCTTTGCATAAATATGTGATGTAGTCCACAGTGGTCCATTTTTAGTTTGAATTTCCATCCAATCAGGTAATGTGTAACACACCCACCATGGGGCTAGAAAATTTTCGGCTTTCTTTCCTTATTCTCGAGGGACAACACTCCCCGAGATTCTAATGAGCCTAGCGCAGACCCTCCTTTCCCTTTAAAGTCCCTCATATGACCGTGGCTATGCCGACAGTCCTTACCGAGAAGGCACTTCTACTATCGCGATATAGGGAGTCGTGAGGCAAGCGATCCCTTGCTCTCTTGACTTTTGAAGGGACGAAACCCGAAATGGACCTAACCTCTTATCGAGATTAACAACAACCCGGAATAAGGTTGGCACTCTACCCTTCGGGGTTTCCTCCATCGGGATTTCGGGATGTGCGACAACATGAGGTCTCTCACCTGGGTTTCCCGGGAGTCGAAAATCCGAAACACCAAACTCTAAACATACTCCACTATTTCGGGGTTTCCTCCATCGGGATTTTCAGGATGTGTGATGACAGGAGGTCTCGCACTTGGGTTCCCTGGGAGCCGAAATGCTGAAACACCAAACTCTAAACATGCTCCAGTATTTCGGGGTTTCCTCCATCGGGATTTTGGGATGTGCAACGACAGGAGGTCTCGCACCTGGGTTCCCTGGGAGCCGAAACTCCGAAACACCAAACTCCAAACATGCTCCACTATTTCGGGGTTTCCTCCATTGGGATTTTGGGATGTGCGATGACAGGAGGTCTCGCACTTGGGTTTCCCGGGAGTCGAAACTCTGAGACACCCAACTCTAAACATGCTCCACTATTTCGGGGTTTCCTCCATCGAGATTTCGGGATGTGTGACGACATGAGGTCTCGCACCTGGGTTTCCTGGGAGTCGAAACTTCGAAACACCAGACTCTAAACATGCTCCACTATTTCAGGGTTTCCTCCATCGGGATTTCGGGATGTGCGACGACATGAGGTCTCTCACATGGGTTTCCCAGGAGTCGAAAATCCGAAACACAAGACTCTAAACATGCTCCACTATTTTGGGAATTTCTCAATCGGGATTTTGTGAGTCGGGGTTTCGAGACTGGCGAATACATGGGGCCCGCACTTAGGTACCCTGAGTGTCGAAATAACGAAATATGATAACTTTTCCACACTCTATCTTTTCGGGATTTCGCAAGTCAGGATTTCGGGACTTGCGAGTACAAGGGATCTCGCCCTTGGATATTCCGGATGCCGAAACATCGAAATATCAGGATTTAGCCACACGCTGTTATTTTGGGATTTCGCATGTGGGGATTTTGGGACTTGCGAGTACAAGGGAGTTTTCCCTTGGGTATTCCGGGTGCCGAAATACCGAAATATCGTAACTTATCCACAAGCTATCATTTTAGGATTTCACATGTCGGGATTTCGGGACTTGCGAGTACAAGGGAACTCACCCTTGGGTTTCCCGGATACCGAAACTCCGAAATACCACTCTTGAAATTGCTCATCTTATTTTGGGGTTTCTTCCATCGGGATTTCATAAGTTGGGGTTTTAGGACTTGCGAGTACAAGGAAACTCACACTTAGGTACCCCGGGTGCTGAAACACTGAAATGTCCTAACCCATCCACACGCGGTCATTTTGGGATTCCGTGATTCAGGATTTCAGGACTTGTGAGTACAAGGGAACTCGCACTTAGGTACCCCGGGTGCTGAAATACTGAAATGTCGAAGTCTAAGAGGACCATTCTCTCTCATGCAGGGTTTTAAGACTTACGCCATAAAATCCTCCAACAGATCCTTGGATAAACTTTCAAAAAAGGTGTCCCTGTGGGGAGATCTATCCAGGGCATTACTTGAGACAAATAAGAGAATAAATTTTTCGAGAACAGACTTGAAAACTGAATCCGTTCAAAACGTATATATATATATATATATAGGTGGTCTTTCCAATATAAGCATACAACCACCATTTATGATCAAAACACCATACTGACAGTCTTATACTGAAACCATTCATAATTGCACAAAACATAAACATACTTGTTAGAATATTAATTTCAAGATATGAGATATAACAATTATCGGAAAAGCACCAGGTTTGATGCAACTGCTAAGAGGGGTGCTCGTTTCCACCCAACCGTAGGCTCAACGATTTCGAATGGATTTACCACTAGCCACCCTCGAGCTTAGACCACGATGCTGTGAGAGTGAGTCTCTGTTCGTCAGAAGTCAAGAATGAAGGTTACTCTCCTTCTTCTCTTCTTATCAATCACTCTGTATAATTTTCCAGAGTCCTTCCGATTTCTCCCCTCTTGCGATCTCTGTCGCGACTGCCCCCTTCCACACCTCTTTACTACCTTTTCTTTTCCAGTGAGGTTGTGTATGGCATGAACTTCCCCACGGTGGTCAGGTCTGAGGCTTCCACGGATGGGCGGTTCGCCCCCATCCCTCATTAACTCGTGAGGAGCCTCTTCACCTACCAACCTGGCGAGTAATTCATTTCGGGGCCAGCGAGCCGCTCTTGATCTTCGGGCCAATGAAGACCAATTACGGTATTGGTTTCGGTGGAATTTAATGCCACCATTCCAGGTGCCTTCCACCACCTTTCATCAGCCATCGTGGTCTCTTTTCAGCACATCCCCCTCCCAACAGTCCTGCAACATATATTCATAACATTATTTACATTCGTCGACCTTTTATACTAAGGTCCATTCAAAATCACACATTCACATCTTTGAGTTTGCCATAGTTCTTGGCCAGTATAGTTATATTTACAGACTGGGGGAAACAAGGTGTTACAATTCCCTCCCCCTTAAAGGAACATCATCCTCGATGTTCTATATATCAATATGACATGTATGTACAGAGGTAAACAAAATCGGATATGGATGTTTCATGGCATCCTCCATTTCCCATGTAGCCTCATCTGGGCCAAAATGTCTCCACTGCACCTTGACCTATGCAATGGTTCAGTTTCGAAGCGGGGTTTCCTTTCTGTCCAGTATGCATTGAGGTTCTGGTAGGAATTCTCCCTCCAATTCCACCTGGATCATAGACCAGTCAATTATATGATTGGAATCATGTACATATTTCTTCAATAATGAAACATGGAAAACATTATGTGCTTTTACTGTGGGAGAAAGTGCTAGCCTATAGGCTACATGTCCTACTCTATCTAGATCCTCAAAGGGTCCAAAATACCGAGGTGCCAACTTGGCACAAGCTCCCATTTTCAGGGAACTCTTCCTGGGCCTAACTCTGAGATATACATGGTCTCCCATCTTGAACTCCCTTGGAGCTCTCTTTTGGTCGGCGTAACTTTTCTGTCGGTTCTGAGCGACCTTCAGGTTTTGTTTTATCCAAGTCACTTGTTGTTCCATTTCTTTCAACATGTCGGTTCCAAAAGAAATTATGTTTACGGGATTACTCCAACTGACATGAGTGTTGCACGACCTACCAAAGAGGACTTCGAAGGGACTCATCTTTAAGGATTCTTGGTAGCCATTGTTGTAGGTGAATTCTACCAATGGAAGGTAATCTTCCCACTTCTTGGGTTGATGCATTACATGCATTCTTATCATGTCTTCTAGTATTTGGTTCACTCTTTCCATCTGTCCATCGGTTTGAGGGTGATAGGCTGTGCTAAATAGTAACTTGGTCTCCAAACCAGCCATCAGTGATTTCCAAAAGTTGTAAGTAAATTTCGTGTCTCTGTCAGACACGATCTCTTTTGGCATACCATGTAGCTTAAATATATCCTTCATGAATATGTTGGTTATGTCTATTGCCTTACAAGTTGACTTGATGGGGATAAAATGAGCGGACTTTCTCAATTTATCCACCACTACCATGATGGCGTCATTCTGTTTGGTTGAGGTTGGTAATCCAGTGATGAAATCCACGGAGATGGTTTCCCATTTCCATTCCGGGATTGGTAGAGGTTGTAATAATCCTGCTGGGTGTCGGTGTTCTGCTTTTACCTGTTGGCATTCTAGGTATTTGGCTAGGTACTCAGCTATGTCTTTCTTCAATATAGGCCAATAGAATTGTTTCCTGGTGGCTGTGATCATCTTCTGGTATCCTGGATGGCCAGTATAAGGTCTTTTGTGTAGTTCATCCATTATGAACCTCTTCAAGTCATCACAATCTGGAATATACAATCTGTTTCTGTAAGTGAACAGACCTCCTTCCATCATCTGGTATCCTCCATACTTTATCCTTGTGGGTTCTTGCTGCAGGTACGAGGTCACGGTCTGGAAGAATGTGTCTGTCTCTTGTGTATTTCTAACTCTTTCCTTGACATCCGTCTCACAGGTTTTCACCGCGGCCAGGTGAATTGTTTTCATGCTTCTTCTAAGGGCATCAACCACCTTATTTTCCTTTCCCTTAATATGTTTGATTTCAAAATCAAACTCCCTGAGGAGGGCCATCCACCTAGCTTGTTTGGCATTGAGCTTTGGTTGGTCAAGCGGATATCGCAGTCCACAATGGTCTATCATAAGTACAAATTTTCTTCCTAGGAGATAATGCCTCCACAGTTCTTGGCCAGTATAGTTATTTTTACAGATTGGGGGAAACATGGTGTTACATAATGTCTCCAAACTCTCAAGGAATAAACAATGGCTAACAAATCCAAATCGTGTGTCACATAGTTCTCCTCATGCCTTCTCAACTTTCTCAAGATGTAAGCGATCACTTGACCGTATTGCATCAAGACTCTTCCTAAGCCTTCTTTGGATGCATCACTTCATACCAAGAAGTTCACGTCCATGTCTGAAACCTTTAGTATTGGTGTTGTTTTCAACATCTCCTTGAGCCTCTGAAATGATTCTGTGGATTTCTCGGTCCAAACAAACTTCTTGTTCTTCTTCTGCAATTCCGTAATCAGATTTCCTATCTTTGAAAAACCCTCGACGAATCGTCGATAGTATCCCGCTAAACCCATGAAGCTATGCACTTCGAGGACACTCGTCGGCATAGGCCATTCCATAATAGCCTCAAAATTTGTTGGATCCAAAGCGATACCTTCGTTGGAGATGACATGCCCTAAGTAGTGAATCTTCAATTGAAAAAATGAGCATTTAGACAATTTCCCATACAATTTTTTCTCTTGTAGACATTGTAGTACCATGCGCAAGTGCTCATCATGCTCCTCCATCGTCCAAGAGTAAATCAAATTATCGTCAATGAATACTTGGACGAACTTATCCAAGTATTCGCGGAACACCCCGTTCATCAAACTCATAAATACCCCAAGGGCATTTGTCAGTCCAAAAGGTAAAACAATAAACTCATAATGTCCAAACCTCTTCTTAAAGGCGGTATTAGGGACTTCATCCTCCTTGATCCGTAATTGGTGATACCTTGATAGCAAGTCAATTTTTGAAAACACCGTCGTTCCTTTCATATGATCAAACAGATCATCAATCCTTGGCAACATATATTGATTCTTAATCGTTGCCTTGTTCAATTGACGATAGTCAATGCAGAGTCTCCACAACCCATCCTTCTTCCGTATGAATATAATAGGCGTACCCCATGGTGACAGACTTGGACGTATAATTCCTAGGTCTAACAACTCCTTCAGTTGCATTTTCAACTCCTGTAACTTCAGGGTCGACATTCGATACGACGTTCTTGCTATCGGTTCAGTCCCCGGTTTTAGGTCTATGGTAAATTCCAATTCCCTCTCTGGAGGCATCCTAGGTAACTCCTCAGGGAAGACGTCCGCAAACTCTCTTACCACCGAAAGGTGTTCCATACCTTCCACTACTCCCTTCTCATTTAACGCAAGGATCACATAAATCTTACATCCCTTGCGCATGCTCTTCCGTAGCTACAAAGAAGAGATGAACCTCAGGGAAAATCCCTGGTTGTGATCTACAATCACGTGTCTTTGTCCCTCATCATCAACCAAGCTCAATCGTTTCGTCTTACATTTGAGTATCGCCTCATGCAATTCCAACCAGTCCAAACTGATCACGATGTCATAAGATCCTAAGATCCTGAAATATAGGTTGGCCCTCGTGACAAACTCTCCCAGGTTAAGGCTACAGCCTATAACCTTCCCTCCAACCTTTTGTTTGTCTCCCGAAGCCATTTCTACAAAGCTAAACTCATCCTGTTCCACTTCCTTTACTTTAATTCTTTTTAGAGTTGCACCAGAAATAAAACTTTCGGTAGATCCTGGATCTATAAAAATGCTAAGGGTATGGACAACGACGGTACCTGACATCTCGAGCATGATCGATTGGTTCTCTGCCTGGCGTTTTTTCACCACTCCATGGATCCGATGGGCCTTTCCCAAATCTCCCATGGTAGTGGGTCCGGATGATCCATATGCTCTAGTCCTCTCCACTGGGTAGTCGCGTTGGTAATGTGGCTCTCCACATGTCCAACACCCCTTATTTGGTCATGTACTCCTGGTACCTGAAGCTGGCGGCCCTCCGTCCTAGAACCCTGGTCTGTTTTGTTGAACGGGCCTAAACTGCTACTGCTATGGTTGACGTTGTTGCTGGTGTTGTGGTCCTTGGTAAGAAGTTCATTGTTGAGGCATTGATCGTCAAGGTGTAGTGAAAGTGGATCCTCTCTAGAAACTATGATATCCTTGTGATTTTCTAGCTGGTGTATGACATTGCTGCACACTAAATGATGCCTGCCTTGCTGGTCTCACTGGAGTCCTGCTCTGAACCCTGCTGATAAGCTCCTCCTCTTAATGAGGGCCTTCTGGACAACATCATGCAAGGTTTGAGGCATCATAATCCTAACCTTTGTATGAAGGTTGACATTAAGGCCAAACACAAACCTATTGACCTTAAGTTTCTCGGTATTCAGGTGCAGAGCATATCGAAGAAACTCCATAAAATGGACCTTGTACTTGGGCACCATACATCTGCCATGTCATAAGGTGTTGAACTCGTTGAGATGATGCTCAATGAATTCCTCTGATAGATACCTCTCTGGGAAACATTCCTGGAACAGTTCCCATGACACATCTTCGACAACCATGTTCAATTGCAGCAGGAGCGCCTTCCACCATAGAAGAGCACTCCCCTTCAGTTGAAAGACCTCCATGTGGACCTTCATGTTGGAGGTATAGTCACAAATTTCAAAGAACATCACCATATTATCCAACCATGCCTCGGCGGCTACGCCGTTCGGGGCACTAAAGAACTCAGGAAACTTGACCTTCTCGAGTTCTCGGTGAATGCTACCAGTATCGACCGAAGTGTGCGGTGGAACCTCAGGGGGTGTCGGTGCCCTGGCCTCATCTTTATCCAAATGGTTGATCGGTGCCTCAGACATCCACTGAAAGGACCTCATCATCCCAACCACATCACCCATAGCTATCTGTTCCTGCCCGACAACCTGTTCGTCTCCCTAGGGGTTAGACCCCTCAAGCATGGATGCTACTCAGGGCATCGTGCCTCCTCTGCTAGCACCTCGTCATCTGCCTCTGTGTCGTCCTATAACCATGATTACCTTCACGAATATAATCAATTTAATTAGCAACCTTTTAATCAAACATATACTCAACGAAATCCCTAGTGATCCCAAGTCGCGGGTCGGAATGGCTCTGATACCATATGTAACGCCCCGTCGTTATGACTACAAGCGACTCAATGCAAAATAAAAAACATATATTTTTAAAAGGAAGTTAACAATGAAAACAATTAAACAACACAACTTGATGACAAACACAATGCACGCATATCAGGCAATAGACAAAAATAACTCAGTATACTAGCACATCATGCAACTAGACAAAACATGCGATAATCAATAGACAGTTAAAAATGACTACCTGCCCGACACAAGCAAGAAAACGCCTATAAGCTAAAGGTCAACATCAACAACCTGACACAACGAATTCGATGACCAATAACTAGAAACCCCTACGGTGTGCAAAATCAAACGCATTAAGGCATTACAAACCAAGTACCAACATTAATTACAATGAACAATACACCCACATCAAGAAGCACAAGACTCTGACTGGGTTATCATTCGCATCTATCCATCAGGGCACGCAATGATCCCCTCATCGGGAATCATGTTGTCATAAGGTAGTCATATTTAACCCAAGCTAAATCCCTCATGCTAGGAGACCAAATCATCTGTCAATAAACACACGAAGACTATACCCATGCACCCAAGCAACAAGTCGACAAGATGCAAGGTGACATCACTCAAATAATTTGTGCAACTAACCGAAGTATTTCTTGTTTCCTACAAGGAAACATGTGTGGTGAAACAACTATGACCAACCACCAATTACAATTCGACTTAAGGCACAAGGCGCATAGTAACCAATCATCTGTTAAACTATTAATCATTTTAGCTAATAAAACTATTAATCCCTCAACCATTAATCTTGCACGAGATATTAAGCTATTACGCCAATAAACCATTATGTCTAACAAATCCTATTAATTCAACATTTATATCTCTGTCTAACAAATGATAATCCTATTATTTTTAATAAAATCAAATAAATTTTAAATTTTTTATATAATTTAATATTAGTAAAATTTATTATTTTCTTTGTATAACAATTCTACTTTTATTTTCTTCAAAGTTCATTTCACTTTAAAGGATATGTTAATTAATGTACCTACTTAGACATGTTAGTTAATGTAATTAAGTGTATGTTTAAGATATTTGATTAAAGGTTCGATTATGAAGAAAATTTCATGTGAAGTTTGTTCACCTTTGATAAAGAAATATTATTTCATATAAACTAGACATTGAAACATTGAAACTAGAAACCAAACATGTTGGTTGTAGAAGGGTTTACCTTTTTCAGTGCACATGTCAATTAATCCTAGTAATATGCCTATATTTTCTAGAACACCATTTGACCAGAAAGAAGCGCTCAGAATTCAATGGACATTTCATGTAAACAACAACAACCATTTGATATGCAACTTCATAATGATATTAATGATATCGTTGTCTATTAATACATGATAGCGTTGTCATATAATATATTTAAAATCGTTGTCAAATATATATAGGATCGTTGTCAGTCAATCATTATTACAAAAAAAATCATTGTCATACACAACATAAAATGATAAAAACACATTCATACAATGATAACACGTTGTCTATGATAAACATGTTGTCTATATGATGAATTATTCGTTGTCTATCATACATTAGATGAAGTCGATGTCTATATGATGAAGTATTTGTTTTCTCTCTATATGATGAAGTATTTTTTGTCTATCATACATTAGATAAAAACGTAGTCATACACACGTTGGTTGTTATACACACGCAGTCATGAAGTATGATGAAGCACTCACTGTCTTTTAAATATATTTGTTGTCTCTTAATTATAAATTTGTTGTCCTTTAAATATATATTGTTGTCTTTTAACATCACAAAAGGTCGGTGGAGGTGGTTGGATGGTAAATTCGTTCTTGCAATGAAGGTAAGGTCTTGTGCTCAAACCCAAGCAAGGATGTGGTCTAGTTGCAGAATTAAATGTTACTGGGCCAAGCCCGCTCACCTTTGAGTTAATTCTTTCATAACAACTTGCATGCACACAGCTGATAAAAGTATTTGGACCATCACCCACTGAGAAAACCCTAATCCTTCCTGGCTGCCTCCTTCAGCCTTCTCGGTCGCCCCTCGACACTTCTGGATGCCCCCTTGGCCCTCCCATCTCCATCTAGCCCTCCCCATGGCCTCTGAAAACCTGGATCCTGATCCCCCTCCAGAATTATTTGACGAAGTCACCGCCTTTAAATCCCTCATAGGTTCACTCTGCCCTCCCCCAACCCGACCAAGCACCTCTCAGTTTGTCAAAAAACTAGACCAGATTCTGGAAGTTTCAATTCCTAGCACTATAGCGAGACGAAAAGTCCTCTCTTTTTCCTCACAAGCACTCATTGGACATTTCATGGGCCTTTGGACCTCACCTTGGAAAATAGATCTTTGGATTGAGTGGAGCTGGCACCCCCTGGTTCAAGGATGGATGAATCACTTTTTCTGTGGTAAGGGCTTCTACATTTTCTATTTTGAGCTTAAATAAGACATGGATCTCATCTTCATAAACAAACCTTATTTCTTCAGCCTGAGAGGTTTATACTTAAACAAATGGACTCCATATTTCGATCCAGAAAGTGACATCCCTTCAGTTGTGCCAGTTTGGGTAAGGCTTCCACATTTTCCCTTCCACTACTGGGGTGATGAAGTTTTGAAAAACATAGGATATGTCCTAGGGAATTATATTAACAGGGCGAATCTGAAATCCACCCTCTAGTCCTGTGCAAGAATATGTGTAGAAGTGGATCTAGAAAAAGGGCTCCCAAAAGCAATCAAGCTAAAGCTAGATGACTGGATCCACATACAAAAACTAGACTACGAACAACTACCTTTCAAATGCAAATCTTGTCATGAATACAACCACTTCGCAAAGAATTGTCCAAGCATCAAACAACCCTCATAAAATGAAGCTCCTCCTCAAGAAGATGGCTGGCAGCAGGTTCACAAAAAAAACATCGGTGGTAAAAGTAACAGATCGCATGCAGGACCCTCAGGCTCCCAACCTTTGGTAGAACCCTCTAGGAAAAACCCTGCCCCAAAATCCCCGTCCAAAAAGGCACCTTCGTTGATCACCAATCCCCCTCTTAGTCGCAATCCCTTTTAACTTCTAGGAGAATCCTCCTCAAAACATAACCCCTCTTCAGCTCTGATCCATTCCTCACTCCCTGATCCACACCTAATCAACACTAATTATGACTCTGAAAAAGAAGATCCCTCAACGGAATACGCGAATACACCGGCGCAACAAGAAACCTCAACCTCAAACCCACATGTGCAATGCACTCATGACAAAGAAGAAGGAGATATCCCACTGGAGAATCCAAGGAAATCGGGGCAACGTACAAACAAATAAGTCAGAGTAGAAGCAATAGCCAAAGAAAAATCACAAGGAAAACAACAAACTATAGAGCACACTATCCATATATCAACAAGGAAAGAAGGAACCAAAGGAACGGATCACTCTACCCTTGGCAGTCGANNGGAATTGTAAGGGCTTCAACAACAAACTTAAAGCCGGAGCTCTAAAAGATCTAAAAAAATGGTCAGTCCCTCGATCATCCTTCTCCAAGAAACCAAAATGGATTTGATGTTTATTATTGAAGCAACAAGAAAACTCTTCCAAAACATCGACGAAGCGGTAGTCATCTCTCAGGGCGCTTCCGGTGTTATTGCAACACTCTGGAACGAGCAAATATGGAACTCTGAGGTAATCTCGGAAACCAAAACTGGATTCTTACAGTTCTAAAAAACAAAGACAACAACAATGTTATTTCTGTAATCAATATCTATATGCCAAACACCTATAAAGACAAAATGGCAGCCTGGACTTCCCTTTCAAACCTCCGAAACTCTATAGAACTCCCCTCTTTCATAATTGGAGGAGACCTCAACACCCATATCAGTCCCAGGGAAAAAAAAGGAGGAAGCAAAGTTAGAGACCCTTTCTCTGAAAATCTGACTAGTCTCATGTCCTACTGGGACATGCAAGACATCAAACCAACCAAAGGAAACTACACCTGGAACAAAAGATGGGTTGGTCTTCAACATATTGCAGCCTGCATGGAAAAATTCCTTATTAGAAGCAACTTTCTATTCTCCCCCCTAGATATTTCCTCCCAAATCCTCCCCTCCGCTATCTCAAACCATAAACCCATCACTTTCTCATTCCTCTCCCCCCAGAACTTTGGCTACCTTCCCTTATGCTTCAATCAACTATGGATGGACAAACCAGCCATACCCATGCTTGTCGCACAAGATTGGACCACCCCCTTCTCTATATCCTCCAATTTCTCCTGGGAAAGAAATCTAAAGTCCATCAAGATCTCTCTCAAAGACTGGGTGAAAAAGTCCTACACTCCCCCCCACCAAGAAAAACAAGAAAAACTTGAGCATCTCAGACAAATTCAACAGAAAATAGAATCTGATCTAGTTACAGAAGCCCTAATGAATCAGTAAAAATAAGCGCAACAACACCTCCAGGTCACACTACGCAGGGAGGAGGAACAATGGCATTTGAAGTCCAAGAGTCTCTAGATAAAAGAGGGAGACTCAAACACCTCCTTTTTTCACAAGCAAGCCCAATCTCAAAGGAAAAAGAAACATTGTTATTTCTATCACCTCTAGTATGGGGCAGAAAATTGACTCTTATGAACAAGTTAAAGAAGAGGCCTATCATCACTACAATGACCTTTACCAACAACCAAGGGAGGAAGCAATGCAAATAGAGACCATCAACTTGCTGGAAAACATCCCAAATTTAGTTTATGATGTAGAAAACAACCAGTTAACTCAAGAAATCACGAAGGAATAAATACTTAAAGAAATCCAGAGTCTCGAGCTAGATAAAGCTCCGGGGCCTGATGAGTTTCCAATCTGATTCTATCGATCCTTCTAGGATGTCATCAAATGGGACCTGAAAAAAATGCTAAACTATACTATGCACAAACAGAAAAACGAAGGAGCCACCAACTCCACTTTCCTATCCCTCATTCCCAAAGATTCCAATCCCTCAAATTCTCCCAAATTTTTCCTATCTCACTCTGTAACTCCTCCTACAAAATCCTTACTAAAATCATTGCAAGCCACCTCAACCCCTTACTCACAAAGCTAATTTCAAAAAACCACACCGATTTTCTTAAGGACAAGTAGATAACTCACAACATCGTCTTGGTATAAGAAGCCATTCACTCAAGAAAGAAAACCAAAACTCCTGGAATGGTTGTCGAGCTTGATATGGCAAACGCCTTTAAAAGGGTAAAACACAACTTCCTCTTCTTAGTTCTAAAAGCTTACGGTTTCTCAGAGAATTTTAGTAACTGGATCAAAGCTTGCATCAGAAACCCCTGGATTTCTCCACTCCTTAATGGGTGTCCAAACAAATTTTTCAAAGCAATCAGGGGTCTGCGTCAGGGCTGCCATCTCTCCCCCTTTCTCTACATCCTCCTAGCAGACTCTCTCAGTTGAAAGCTGGAAGAGGAACGAAGAACAAGAAAATTCCTAGGTTTACTCATAGCAAGAGGGGTAAAGGAAATAAACCACTCACAATTTGTTGATGATACCCTTTTATTAGGAGTAGCCACAATACGCACTACCAACAGTTTTCAAAAGGTCCTCATCTCTTTCCTCACAGCCTCAGGCGGCAAGTTGAACATTTCAAAATGCAGAATTTATGGTTGGCACGTCTCGGGACACATAAAAGAACAAATCGCCATAATGTTCGGTTTTCCTATCATCACCACATGGAACTATTTCAAATACTTGGGAATGCCCATCTTTCTCATGGCTCGAAATCGTGGAGAAAATATCAACAAGGATATAGAATTGAGGAGGTCGATGGATCAATCCTGTAGGGAAAATTGTCCCGATAAAATCATTTATTTCCTCTCTCTCCATCTTCCAATGCTCAGGACTCCTAGCTCCCAAAATAATTCTAGAGAAAATCTCCAGAGTCATAAGATGCTTTCTTTGGGCAGGAGGAAAAACAAACACGAAGAAATTTCATCTCATAAATTGGAAGCAAATTTTCCATCCTTATAATAAAGGCGGTCTGGCTATCAAGAATCCGATCAAAATGAACATATCTTTGGGGGATAAATTGGCATGGCATATTACAACGGGAAAACCAGACTGGTGGAAGATAGCTCTAGTCAAAAAATACTTTCAATCTCCCAGACTCAGATGCCTAGAGGAACCCATCCCCACCCTTTCAGGCTCTCTGATTTGGTGACTCCTCAAAAGTGCAACTCTGACTATTCAGGACAAACACTCTTGGCCCCCCGGAAATAGAGACACAATAAACTTCTAGTCGGATCACATCTTCAACCGCGAGCCCTTGAGCTCCCTTGTGACTCTTCAGCCTTTTAAAGACTGGTGTTGCACAAATGGCCTCCTCGAGCTTCAAGACTTCTTCCTCTGGAATAATGAAGGAGAATGGGAAAAATGGAAGCCACCTAACCCCCTAGAGATCCTCACCCCCCTTCTCCTTGCTTTCTTCAACAATCTGGTTGGTTGCGCCCCTCTCAACCGATCCACCCATGACTCCCGAAGCTGGGGAGGTAAATCTTTCTCTGTCAAAGAAGGACATATCCATATCCTCTTTGAAACCCCCGGGCCTCCCTCCTCCAAAATTAGGAAAGAGGCATGGTCTGATCCCTCGTTGCCCAAAATCAACACTTTTTGTTGGCTATTGGTCCACGGAAAAATCCTAACTGCTGAAAGTCTCCTCAAGCG
>SNQJ01S0054163.1:0-15816 GCA_010110895.2 Picea sitchensis | reverse complement strand
ATCAACTGCTTTCCCCCTGCGTCATCTCAGCTCCCCCACCTGTTGAACCTCCTCTATCGTTCGTGGGTAATGATGAATCCTCCAGCTTATAACAACATGTCGAGGCCCTTTTGTAGTCATGTTCTCCTGTTTGGATCATTCGCCAAGCCTAGTTACCCTCTCGGCTTTGCACTTCTTCCTCAACCTTTCCCTCCCGACAACCCTCTGTACAACCTCTGTGCACTCCTTGCACATTGTATTACCATGCGACATAGGCGCATATATCCCTATAATTTCCCATCCTGCACTTTAGAAGACATGCAGGATCAATTTCAAGGTCTGCAGACTGAGTTCCGACGCATGGAGGAACGTTTCGAATCGAGACACCGGGAATTGCAGCAGGAAAATCGAGTAATTTGGGATAATATGGCTGAGGTTCAAAATCAAATGCAACAATTGGAAACCAGACATAATCAATAAATGTCTATTTCTCTTAGGGGAATCAACCGCAACATGAGACAGATAGTAGAAATTACCCAACGCTTGGGAAACCCCCAACAACAAGCCTGCTTAGTAGGTACCGATGAATCTTGGCTTCCTTCAACTTTTCACTCGGTGGCCAACAATGATCAACACGTTCCAACGGCTCCTAGTTTCTCTGATCATGTCTGGGAAGGGGATAATCAAGCTCAAAATCAAGGGGAAGCGAACCAAGCAGAGGAGAATCGAGAACCATACCGGGATGATCCAGGCTCACCCCACACTTATCTCAGGTCCTCCATGAAATGAAAATTTTCTGATATTTCTGAATAACTTTATAGCCATTTTCACATGGAACTTTTGTATTCCTCATAGTACAATGGATAATTCCCATACTGGCATAAAAAGGGTCATTTGTAATCATGACATTAGCAGAAGGGTAGAACCCTGCAGCCTGTCCCTTTTTTGTAATTTTGGCAAATTTTTTATAATACATAAAAACACTTGTTTCTGTTTAAAAAAAACATCACAATATATCACTGTCTTTTAACATCTCAATATATATTTTTTCTTTAAATATATGTCTAACAATGATAATGCAGAGTTAAATATGATAGCTTTGTAAATAACAATAAGATCCATAACTAAGGAACAATAAAATCCAAACCAAAATGTCGTGTAAACACTGGGTGAAAAGGCTATGTAAACATTGGGTGAAGTCACCTAGAATTCGTGGTGTAAATGTTGTGTAAGGGTTGGGTAAATCACTATCCATTATAGCGCTATCCATTATTATCTCGCTATCCATTAATGCTAGCAATCAATAATGCTATCAACTTAATATCGATATACTAAAAATCGTTGTCCAATAATGTTGTCTAATAAAGATATTGCTCGGTAAAGACGGGTAAAATCCCTGTGTAAAAACACCAAGAAGTTCGCCTAGGGGCACTACCTTAGATGGGAAAAAACATCAAGAAATTTGTAGACATATCATAAAAAAAAATGCAGACATAAATAAATTTGCATATATATATAAATTTGCATCCATATCATTAAAATAAACACAGACATATCATTAAATAAAAACGCAGACATATCATAAAAAATGCATTCATTAATAATTTCCCATACATATTTATAGATTCGTTGTCAAAAATTTATACACTTCAGCCATTCAACGCAGTCACACTCAGCCATGAATTCATTGTCCTTCAATTGAAAAACGTTGTCTATTAAATAATGTGGTCTATTCATAACATTGTCTAAATGATAATGTTGTTTATGCAAGGATATCACCTGGGGTTTCCATTCAAACACGCAGGGATTTTACCATTCAAAATCGTTGGGATTTATCAATCAAACGTAGATATTTTCCATCCAAAAACGATGGGATTTAACATTCAAAAATGCAGAGAAACAAACGATGGTGGAGAGGAGAGAATAAATGCCCAGGAAATAATTCCTTGATGGGCAGAGAATGATCCTACAGTTATTATCCATGCACAAGAAAGCAGGGCATTTGAATCTAAGTCTTTAAACACTGGAGTGACGAACATCAATTCAGCTCCTGGTCGACTGCTCAGGCATAGACTAATAACTTAAAGGATCACAGAACAGAGGATAAAAACACAATCTGCATCCATATCTTCTCTGTGGAGAAGCAAATAATGAAATAAATGCGCAATCAACGAATAAAGAAAACCTAGGCAAGAGATACAAGAACGTAGGAAAGATTTTGTGTATGGGGATCATTCTGGCCATGCGCAAAGAGACAATAACTCATAAATAAAGGATACAATGGATAGCAAGGGTTCTTACTGAATAAATCAAGCGACAAGGGGATTATAAGTACCATAGGAATTCATGTACAAGAAATCTCCAGGAAATGAAATATTCAACCAAGTACATAAAAATAAACATGTGTAAATTAAATTTCATTGCAAGTAACAACTTTAACAGGCGTACCTTATCCAAATGTGAATGCTCCGAGGTCGTTGTCCCGTGCACACTCCATTAAGCTCCCTCTTACCAACCGATGTGACCTCACCAGTACCTCCCAACCAACGCTAGCGGTACTCTTCTTCCCCCTAAGCCCCCCGAGAATCAAAGGGGCCACACACACAATACTAGAGAATGCTAGCACCCAGCTCGCCTCACAAAGTTGAGCTACCTCTCGTTACCCGAGCTAGGTATCCCAACTTCCACAAGAGAAAGTTCAATCAAGATAAAATTTCAGCAGCGCAACATTACGCAAAAAGATGTGATCCATACTCCTCCTCCGCCATCCTTTTTATAGAGTTCTTAAGTAATTAGTTTCCCAAAATTCTCATTAGATTCCTTTTTCATTAATTTAATTAGGAAAAACCTCCCCCGTACACATGTCTCCCATCCTCTAGTTGCACCAGAAAATCAATTTTATTAATTAATTAAGTATTCATATTTCCCTCACCCACCAAGAGCATTCCTAAAAACGCTCCTTAGTGTCCCAAAATTCCCTTACAAAACTTAAATGACTTACGCCTTACTTAATTCCTAGTTGAATTCATAAATAGAAAGCCCCAAAGGCTAGATTCCTTACTAAGTTAGACATTCATCTTTTTCTTTAAGTCTCACCTTTTCTTTCAGTTTCCATTTTCCCTTAAGCTTTCTTTTTCTTTTAAGTTTCCCCCTTTTTCCTATTTAACTAAAATTTAATTTAGCAAGTGTAGATAAAAACAACCATTTACCCTCTTTTCTTTTTAACTAAAAATTAATTTAGCAAATGTAGATAAAAACAACCATTACCCCTTTTTCTTTTTAAATAAAAATTAATTTAGCAAATGTAGATAAAAACAACCATTACCCCTTTTTAAAAATTTAATCCTCCATTATAATTTCATTTTTTTTACTTTAATAATTAAAGTTTGATTTTATCTTATTAGTTATAAAAGAACCTTTAGTGAATTGAAATTTTATAAAAAGAATCTTAGTGAATTAAAATTTTATAAAAGAACCTTAGGGAATTAAAATTTCCACTTTAATTTGGTTATACGTCTAGTTAGTTGTTTTTTTTTGTTCTAAGGTTCTACTCAGACCTAGGTTTTTAATTCACTAGGCTTTGCGACAGTTCTTAAGGGAAAAATTAGTCATTAAACTTTACTTATCACATCATTCATTCTATGGCCGACTAGGTTTATTCACTCACCAGTTAAAATTGTGACGTGCCCTTCAGGACGCACTACATGCTCCAAGGGTGCCACTCGCCTCTTTCTATTTTCATTGCGCGATGTGCCCTCAAGACGCACTACGTGCTCCAAGGGTGCCACTCGCCTCTTTTCATTTTCCTTGCACGATGTGCCCTTCAAGATGCACTATGTGCTCCTAGGGTGCCACTCGCCTCTTTCTGATTTCCTTGCACGACGTGCCCTTCAAGACACACTACGTGCTCCAAGGGTGCCACTCCCCTCTTGAATGAATTTGGTAGACGTCAAACCCATGGATTCAATAATCCGCTAGGTGATATTGTGGGAGACTGAGGGCCTCTAAGGAATAAGGACCCTGCCATATTGCGTGCCCCTTAGAATCATTGTGAGCGACTGTCACAGTCTGCCCTCACGACATCATGGGTCTTCTCGAACTAGGTGATCATTAACCTACAGTTTGAGCCACTGAGGGAGTGCTAGTAGGTTGTGGCAGGGTTGTTTCCACACCTCTCCATCAAATTCTTTGGTTGTCTTGCGTGACCCCTCTACTCCAAATGTGAGTCTGGTCGACAAGTTATTGTCATCCTGCATCCATCAACGAATCATGTCAGCAATAAAATCAATCATCATAACATCTAATCATATGTACATATGTCACATCAACAACATTCAAACCCAATAGTCCACTCCCTGACTCGATCTGGAGTCCAAGGGGTTTCATCGATGCCTCTGCATATTCAATGTCCAAAGTCCTGCACACTCAATATAACCCAGTCAAAAACACATGTCTATGTAAATACAACAAAATAACATATCATCAAATCCACAATATCTCATAATCATAATAAAAAAAAACCAATAATATAATAACCCGGATCACTTGCACGCAACTGTCCTCAAAGAATAAGTTTTTTTCAGTGCGCGCAAGACCGGGATGTTACAACCAGGACAAGTGATTGTGGTTGTTCTGTTCTACGGTTGGGTGGAACGTGGTTGTTCCTTTTTTTTCTAGCATCATCTTATTCAGATATGTATCTTAGCTATGAATTCCATTATTGATGTTATATCTATGGTTGTGACCTGTTAGGAATATGCTTGGCATGTATACACATAAGGACAATCTGTTTAAAGAGAATGTATAGCCAGGTTATGTTATGGTTTACTACAATATAATATTGTTTATCTGAAATATGATTGTTGTATATATATTTGACTATATATATAGGAATGCATACAGAAATAAATAGAAAGCTATGTTTATAGGCCTATTGGAAAATAAAGATCTGTATTTTGATTAATGTTCTCATCTGTATATAATCAATCATTGCAGAAAATAAATAAAATTAGACTGTATTATTATTGTACTACTATCATGGTGAAAATAGGTGGAAAGAATAAAAGTCCAACACATTCTTTATTTACATCTATTACCCCAGAAAGGTGTTTGATACAATAGACCTCATATTGTCTTGCAAAAAGTAACTATTACAGTGAATAGGTCATTATCCAAACATTACAATTAGGGTACCATAGGACCCAAAAGTTTTACAACCTTTTATGTTTTAAGACAAAACTGCCTATCTGAGTGAAACAAAAATATAAACGGACTACATAAAAATTCTCGTGAATTCTCGAGAGGACTGGTGGAAGAAGATGGAACCCGAATGCCTTTTGTGGACAGGCTGAGTGCCTCGCCAAGTGGATGGGGTGCATCCCAAACCTGTAATAAAAAATAAAATGTTTTAGTAAATTATTATAGTACAAAATTACTAAATATGCAGCAAAGTAAATAATTGAATTACGTAACTTGGGTTTCGATGCTGAAAGAAGCATCCTCGCCAACTTGCAAAGTCACCAATCCAAGACAAATAATAGAAGTGGGTGTGTTGTTCACCTAATGGGTTCCCTCGTAAGAAAAATAGGGCCCCATCATCAATGCATATACTGGTGAAATAATTATCAATTGCGTAACAGAAAAATCATAAGCAAGTATATCCTACATATTACATTTGACAAAGTAAAGAGTCGACAAAGAAAGAGAAATACCACATAAAACATTAAGTGAGATTATAATAACCATAAATCATTACTTGGGAAGGAGTAATTTTAACTATTGATAAAAGGTCGAAGCCATTGTGGAAGTTTTAATCACAGTTACGTTATACACAAGGATGATTTATAAAAAATCTACCTTATACACAGATAGAGAATTAGTATTTATATTTTGGACAACCATACAACTATGCAATTAAAGAGACATTAAATCGAAAATTACCACAACGATGCGAGAAGGTGTTCTGAGTATAAAGGGTTCATTAATATTTATTAAAAGGAACACCAAACTAAATATGGGTTTTTAAATAGTCAAAAGTATCATGTAGGGTTCGAATAGAGTTGTCGAAGGCACTCGAGATATTCAAATAATTGTGTATGGTTTGTACCAAGGTCTGACAAGTTATTATTCCAGAGTGCAATCGTGATGGGGATAGGGCACGATACTCCTCGGTGAGGATTATTGTTTTAAAATTCAAACCCTATGTTAGGAGGTGTGGTATACCCTTTCAAACGATTAAGGGTTTCCTCTAAAATCACAATGTGCAGAGTAAACGAATAACTAGTAACAAAGATTAAGTATGCAAAGATTTAAATAGGGCACGACTGGAGCTAAGGATATAAGAAAAATGTTACCTGGTCACGACCTGACTTAGGTCATGGGATAAACAAATATTTAACACTATCGATTAAAAATCCCTCTTACACCGAATGAAATCCGATAAAAATGGATGGCATATAAAGAAGAATAGTGAACACACGACTTTCCACAGAGAAGAGTAATACAAACAGTGATAAAATGAGCATGCACCCCGACATAGAGAGAGGGATTTTGATTAAGAAATGCATTTCTTAAACAGAGAAACAGAACGCGTGTGTGCTACACAGAGAAAGAGGAAAACAACAAAAATATAATTGATAGATAGTGAAGCACAACACACACACTCAACGTAGATGGAGAGATATCCCATAAAAATACATAGACAGAGGATAGTTACCGCAGAGGGTGCAACTTGTAAATTACAAGACAATAATATGAATTCATCGCCGAGGAGATACGAAAATAGAAAGGAAGGTTTGACATAGAGGACACTTGAGACTTAGTAAAAGGAATCATGCAAACTACTATTCGGGAAAAATCCCCTTTGAAACAAAAACATTACTTCAAAGAGATTTTAAAATACCACTCCGTATTAACGATAATTCTTGAAAGGTAAGAGGTTTAGAGGGAAGACTTACTATGGACAACCCGAGGGAGAAATGCAACATTCATTTCCGTAGGCTCGAGAAAGTTAACCATCACGACATTTTTATCTTGTCACCACAGAGAAAGAGATGAGTAAGGTTACCCTCGCAACACCATCACCTTGCTACCACATAACAAGAGTCGAGTAAGGTAACCCTTGCAACACCATCACCTTTCTACTACAGAGCAAGAGCCAAGTAAGTTTACCCTCACGACATCATTACCATTTTACCACGGAGCCGAGAAAATCACATTGGTAAAACACACAGAATGACAAACCAAATGGAATGACCATGAAGGAAAGGGAAGTTCATTCCTCTCAATTTCAAGAAGGTCGAATAATATGCTATGATGTGAAGCCAACTTAAGTGGCAAGCCCGTAGTGGGGATTTCCCTACAACGTCAGACCAGGAGGAGTAATGGAAACCTGACACCATTAATGGAAATTGACAGTTTAATAACCTAAATCTAGGTTCGGACCGTCCTACAACCACCGACTTAAATGCTCCTCAACTTCCATAAAGGTCGAGCCTTAACTATAATGCAAGACAATGGGGACACGTTAGGGCCATAACTGTGTATTTATGTGGATCATAAGTCACATATATTATTTCCATTACTTTGGGATTGGACAACCAATGCGTTGGTTGGGAGTTAGGTTTTAAGCTCTAAAATATTCCATTTGTGAAACATAGTTTAAGGTTTAAATCATGGGTATATCTTTAAGGTTGTTTCAAGAATAAGGTAAGGCTTGTGTAATAAGCTTTGAAACTTATCATGAATGGTATTAAAATCTTAATATATGACTTCCATAGTAGGTATTGGTTATAACATTTAGATGTACTAGAGATATAATGTATGTCTTATCTATTAAGCCTTAATTATGTCATCAAATATTTATAAACAATGTATCACTTAAATAGTGGGTGGCATAATCATAGCGAGGCTATGGACCTCAATAGGTCTAGCCACCAACTCATTAGTACGATAATGTTACCCATAAATAACGAAGCTTATCAGAAAATGAAGTGTCAAACTTAAGCACTCTTGTAGCCTTTAGAATGAGTAACGATAATGTTACACCTACAAAGGAGTTAATTAATGAATTGAGACATAATTTGTCTTGTGACATGAACAATTGTCATACATAATAGACGTTAGTGTGTCCCCTTAATTTTTTTTTTTTTTATGAAATTTGGAGTACATTACATCTACAATAGTAGTGGAGGCCTGGTCTGTAGTGGAAGATCATGGATGATGAATAGATCTTGCATGCTCATTTAGGTGAGGTGAAAGATGATGTAGAAGCATTGGTTCATCTCAGCAACGCACCAACATTCCAACACATCAACACACATTTCAGAGAGGGAGAGGCACAGACCCTCCCATTTTTAAATTTGAAATATAATCCTATACAGATTCATGTTGTAAGGTCGAGTGAAGACCAAGCCATGTATTTGTACATGAAGAAGTTAAGGTCGTCTTTAATGGATGACATATTGATGGCTCTAGGTTCAATTTATACTAGATGGCTATTTAATAAACTTCAATGTAATAGCTGAGGTAAGGTGGAGAGGATAAGCTCGTAGAGCCCTCTTTTGTAAGGGGATCTTGTATCAGATTCCATTAATGAGAATTAGGAGTAGGAGGATTCTGAGAGGAGAGCCTGAGAAACTCGGAAGCTTGGGAATAGGAGTAGGAGAGAAGGAACTGAGACTTTGTTGTAGTCCAGTCTATGTACACATTTGTAAACAAACATTCATCTTAATACAAAGAAAAGTAGTTTTTCCTGCACATGATGTGTTTATGAATTATCTTTATTATGTGAATGTTATCTATGTGTTAATGTATGTTGTAGATGTATGATAGGCTTCATCTGTATTAGGAAGATAGATTTATCTATCTTTGGATTGAGTTTATAATATCATTTTGGATTCTTTAGGCTGTGCAAGGAGTGCACAACAGAACATTGGAGGTTATGTATCCAGCGCAAGGAGTGCACATATGAACTATGTGGAGTCAGAAAAGAACATTCCAGGAGGGTGCACCATAGAGACCACAAACTCAAGAGGAACCTCAAGGTTACTGAATACCGTAGAGGAGGAACTGTGCATAGAAATCACAGAGAGACAGGGTTACTGAACACTCTGTAAGAAAGAGCTCTGTTAGGAGAACATCGAGTGGGTGCAAGTGTGCACAGAGAGAACTCTTTGTAAAGTTTAGGGAGAGGAGTATTAGAAGCTATTGAACACTCTGTAATAAAACGCTCAGCAAGGTGTGCTTTGAGAAGAAGGTTGCTATGAGGGAACAAAGTTTTCCTTTGAAAGGAAATAGAAGGGTCGAGACCCTTAAGAGACTGAGTAAATAGAAAAAATCAGAAGAGATAACGCAAGGAGTGCGTGGGAGTCAGAATCATTCCAATTCCTAAATATCATAAGAGATAGTGATTTCAAAAGTGAAGATGAGACCCAAGATAGTTGGGTTCACAAGAGAAAGTTCAAAGGCCGAAAACTTTGAACACTTACAAAATATTCCAAGACGGGAGAAGTTGAAAGCTCTGGAGGAGGAGCGATATCATCCATCAGATCGGTTGTGGAAAGGATCCTGGACCATTAGATATATGTCCAGTGAACGAAGGAAGTGCAGAGGAGAGGAACATATCCCATCCGTTGGATCTGAGCATGAAGGACCAACAACCGTTGGATATGAAGGTAAGTGCATGAGACTTAAACCTTGTGTGCACAGGAGAGTGGGCTTGTCAAAGTCCTGAAGTCCTGAAGTGAGAAGGGACCATCCATCGTCAAGGAGGACAGGTGGCATAAGATCCACAACTTTGGAAGTTTTTGGAAAAGGAGAGATCACAATATTAGAAGACTCGAAGTGGATCCTGGCCATTGATCACCATGGGGATACATGTCAACAGATCAGAGTCTTCAGGTGAAAGAACTCTGGGAGAAACACATGCACAGGAGTTTGAGACTCTTGAAGCCCAAATAGCCGACAAGCCGAATCCCAAAGGGTCGAAGCACTGAAGATCCGAAGAGTCGAAGTGCTGAAGAGTCGAAGAGACGAAGAGTCGAAGCGTCGAAGAGATGAAGCACTGAAGAGTCGAAGGGCCGAAGAGATGAAGGATAAACCTGGACCATCAGATCCAAAAAGGGTATGTGGCAATGGATCGTAAACTTCGGGAGAAAAGTGAAGGATAAGTTTGAGGTTTGAGATCGTTGAAGCCTGAACAACTGAAGCAGCTAGGAGCCATTGATCTAGGTTGGACAGGGGTCACCAGGCTGTGAACTTCAAAGAATCACACTTTGGGGTTTTTTGTGAAGTTGTGTTTCAGAATGTCCCAAAGCGTCGAAGTTGGAAATGTCTAAGGGTCGTTGATCCAAAGGAAGGAACGTGGATTGTTTATTTGCGAGGAGACACATGGAGGATGAAGATTCACTTCGTTGGAGATTCATTGGATCGTGGAGGACATATGTTAGAGGATCCGACAGTCTGAAAGGATTCCCTCCAGATATTTGTGTTTGTTGAGATTTGAAATCATCGAAGGCCGAAGTCCTGAAGCGGATGACAACCATTGATTTGAAAGTGGACATGTGGCGCCAGGTCTAGAAATTTTAGTACGGAGCACTCTGGAGGAAAGAAGAGGGTCAAAGCATCGAAGTCCTGAAGGAGATCTCTATCATTGATATAGAAGGAGGTCGAAGGACCATTGATCTGGTCTTGGTTGGAAAGATTCAAAGTCTCAAAGAGAATCAGGGTCGTTGGTTTGGAGAAGACGCGTGGCAGAAGATCTGTCACTCTAGGGAAAAGCACTCCGAGATAAAGGGGTTTTTGAAGGAGCAAGAAATCCTGAAGGTTGAAGAGTCAGATTTCATCAGAAACATCTATTTGTTGAGGACAAGTGTTAGTAGATATTTCACTCTGGAAGATATCTACTGAGGAAGAAATGAGAGATTGAGAATTGAAACTCTCGAAGGCCGAAAATTTAGAATCAACTGTAGCTGTTGATTTGGAACGGAGCTACATGTCGACAGATCATGGAGATCTTGGATCGTGCATGGAAGGAGGAAATAAGGTAGGAAAGGAAGATATATAACAACCATTTATCATGGATCATCGCTGAAATAAAGATATCGATGGTTAGGAAGGATTACGGGGCCATAACATGCCTAGGCGTTAATTTTCCTTGAGTGGGCTGCAATTGGAACCACGGTATTTCTAGGGGAATATGTGGCGATTTGTAGTGAATTGTGGCGTGAAAAGAGGTTTGGTCTAAAACCACTCTTGCCCGCACCCTCAATCACGCATTGGTGCAAGGACACAACCCAGGGGCATATGAAGGAAGGGGCTAGCGCCTGAAACTTGGTGTTTTGGAAGCATGCAAGAATAGTCTGCAGGTCTGTCAGGACCTGCACACAGAAGGAAAGGGGACCTGTGTAATATTAATAGGGGTCTAGAAAATTCCCGGAGAGTCAATTCGACTTATCATATTGAAATACCCTAGACCATGTGGTCGTAGAAACCGAGGAGGGGAGGGGGGCTGCATCAAAAGAGGAAGATGAAGAATAGGTTTGGCATG
Source organism: Picea sitchensis (assembly GCA_010110895.2). NCBI lineage: Eukaryota > Viridiplantae > Streptophyta > Pinopsida > Pinales > Pinaceae > Picea > Picea sitchensis. The sequence continues at coordinate 4,289 of SNQJ01S0054163.1, read as the reverse complement.
CTCATCTAGGTGAGGTGAAAGAGGAGGAGGAGGAATATGTTTTTCCTCCTCATGATCTAGGTGAGGTGAAGGAGGAGGAAGGGGATGTGGAGAAGGATGATCATGACCACCCTCATAAATAGATGGGGTACTAGACGAATGGGTTGTAGTGGATGAAGAGTTGCACCTATCATTGGGATCCTTCCACACTGCTAGTATTCTGGAAGCTCCGATGATATGACACATAAGAGGCATCAAATCATGCGACATATCCCTCCAAATATCCAACATCATAGGATATTCCTTGATGTCTAGCATCAGGAAAGGGTGGACTCCCACCTCAGTAAAAAGTGCAAAGATTCGGTCTCCCAACTCCAACCTGAATTTTGTTTCGTGCCTACAGCGCATGTCATCGGGTATCTACACCCGAGGACCCTAACCATCTGCGGCATCATGAATCATCTCCTCATTATCATATGTTGGGGGAGGAGGCACATCCCCAATGAAAGTGTCAATATCTGCAAAATATATAGTAAAGAACAATAATTACACAGTTAATTCATTAAACAATTTAATAAAACAAGTTTTAAAATGTGTTAGAATTAATTTTATTCTAATTAAGAAAATAAAATGAAACAATATTAATTTAAACAAAACACTGATGATATTACATTTATCATCTGGTGGCTCATATGGTGTAAAGAGGATGTTTGGACATCCTCTCCAATCCAAACAGGTGTAAGGACATGGCACCATGACAAACATGTGATATGTCGCACTACCTAGCAACCCTAGTGTGTTTAGCGAAATCCTGGTTAGAAACTCCGGTTGGCCCCTCTTGGGAATCATCTACCCCCACATGTGCATCCGCATATGATTCCTCGGCCTAGAAAGATGACGAACCAAAGTCGGCCTTGTATCTAGAAACCTCTCAAAAAATAAGCAAAACAACTCTGAGGCAAAAGGGAAGTTCGATCTCCCACGTATCATAGCACGACATTTGTCTAGTGCTATACAAAACTACCATAAAAAAATGGCAGACCATTTGATACACCATGGCCTCTATACCATCGAATCAACATAATACAAAAGAGGGAAGATAATGCGCTTCCCATCACTGGTAAAGTGGGCTATGGTAGTCACTAACAGTGAGAGGCACCTAACCTCCTCTACAACGAAAGAAGATATTTTCAGCTGTCCACTAGACACCTGAAAATCAACAAAGGATAGTATATTGACCCCAATATATCGCTGAGAGTACATGAACTGAATCTCAATCGGAACACCTACTGGGAAATCTGGGAACTGGGGAAAATCCTCCCCTCTCCTGGATAGCCCAGTGATAAAGTAAATATCCTCCTTAGTAGGATGGTACCACTGATATGGACCCATACAAAACTCCTATCGATGAACATCCCATCGACAGATCAGATGCACCAACAACCCGAAGTGCCCCTTAATGGATGTAGCCTCCTCATAATACATAAGGAGGCCTACATCCCTTAAGAGAACATGAGTCTCTGCAGTAATAGAGAAATGGTACAAATCCATGTCCCTCTCCCTCACCTCTCATTCTCATACAACATTGTACAGGTCCACCCTCTACTCTTGTTGCTACTACTACTCTCTTTGCTCACGACTCTGCATGATTAACATATGAAATACATCATCCTCACTCATACATAAAAAATTAAAAAACATCTAATGAATCTTAAATTTATCTATAAATACAGAAAAATAACTTCCTTCAAAAAATAAGTTAATTGCATTACCGGTGCACCCAAAAAACAATCATGCATCATTGGTGGTGCGTATATATTGTGAGAATTGTCCATGGTGTGTCAGTGTAAAGTAACACAATGAACCAAATATGTTCTACTATGTTATGCGGTTAGTTGGAAAAAATCATTGCACCAGGGCGCTACACTACAACACATACACCCTGGTGCGTTACATTTATCCTACGTGGAGCTTAAACCAAAAAAAAAATTAAAACATTAACACATGTAAAAAATTATTTAGAAATTAGCAAACAAACGGTGCACATACATTCAATACATGCACCGGTGCGTGTAACGAATGTCGATGCATCGTCACATAAGTTTTTTCCAAATTTCCGAGTATAGAACTTTTTGCGATGCGTTATGGTCATTACTATCGCACTGCGTATGGTTCAACCAAAACATTTACGGGGCGCACCGCAACACAATGTTACTGTTATCAACAATGCATTTTGTAAACATGAATGCCATGTGCACATGTTTACCAATGAATTGTGTAAAAATATATCTGATAAGGGTGGTATATTATGTACTTTAAAGACCCGGTGTGTTATCTATACTTTGACACACTGCCCCACCTGTTATATGATTTTCTTCAGTGCATCATTAAACGGACGCACCAGTGCATTTATGTTTACCAACGCACCGTCAAGAAAGGTAACAAGGTATGCAGTGCGCCCTGTAAATATACAAATCGCACCATAGGCGGTGCGATCCAAGCGCTTCGAACGCACCACGTGGTTTTTTTTTTTTTACAGTTAAAATTTCAATCAATTTTAAATTTTAATTTGGTGAAAACTTAAGTTATGAACAAACAAGGAAATTACCTAGTCATTTTGTCATCAAGCAGGCGTGGTTGTGACGTAGTAAAAAAAAAAAAAATTCCCACCGTTTGGAAGAATTTGAAATTCATGCACCGAGCAATAGACGAAAGGAAGGAAAGCAAGGAAAGCATCGATGGAAGGGTGCTTCATATAGGCAAAGGTTGCATTGGTGCTTTTGAGCTCTACAACACTGAAAATGGTAAAAATTATTTTTACCTTCGATAAATATTTTTTATAAAACCCTTCTCTAGTGCACCTGATGAAAAACCGCACTAGGGCATACATGTTTAATGACTGTACCGGTTGTATTTTCTTTTTAAAACAATCCTATCACGATGCACCTATTTTTGGGCATGCCTGTGCACCAGTGCATTTACTACTACATAGTGCACCGCCGTAGATTTTGTTTTTAAATGCAATGGTGCGAAATTTTTTGTTTAAGAATAACACAGTGTTGTATAATAATAAATGCCCCGGTGGGGTTGTTTTTACATAGAGCACCGCATAAATTTGGAAATTAACCCTAACACGGTGCTCCATATTGGAGCACTGGTGCACATGATACAATGGAGTGCACTGGAATATATTTTTTGACACAATCCTACATTCATGCATAGATATTTTTTATTTAACCATATAACGTTGCACTCTACTAATAGCACACTGGTACTTCCAGTGTTACGTTGTGCACCGGATATTTTTTAAATAACTCTATTACGGTGTGTCATTATTTCTCTATGCATCATTATTTCCGTAGCGCACCAGATAATATTTTTCTTTATTTGAAATAACCCTGCTACGGTGCGCTAGTTTTGAGGGCAGCGATGTGTGCGCTAGTTTTGAGGGCATCGATGCGGCTATTGTATAAAACACACCGGTGCATTATGTACTTATAAAAGCATCGAAGCAAAACATCTGCTAAAACCTCTGCTCGCTCACCTCTGCTAGTATCATCCGCTATAAATAGATTTTTGGGATATTTTTATAGGGGCGTCTACAAAAACCTCCATTAGAGGGTCTTTTCTTGTAGTGTTGATAAATAAGAAAAACATTCTTTGGTTTTCTCCCACATTAGGTTTCAACATAAAATTCTAGTGTATTTTGTTTATGTGATGTCTATGTATTGAATTATGGTGTTTTGAATGCTCATGATATTTATTGGAGGTTTTATATTGTGATTAAAAGTACTAATTTTTCTCATACTGATTCACCACCCTCTCAGTATTTCAACAATTGGTATCAGAGCATGTCCTTGAGGAGGCAGTTTAACCATTGGAAGGAGATCATGAAATACACCAATATTGGAGCACCATTGTTTGTGTAATGTCCCTTCCCAAATAGGAGCTCCAGAAAAGGAGGCTTAATGGTCTAAACCACCCCGTTAGACTATAGCCAGAGCCAAAGAGGGGTAAACAGGGTTACTAGAGGTCACTCTAGTCACAGGTGTTATATTTGGAAAGTGACATTGAGCTAACAAGGGTTAACAGTGATTTTAAGTCATTATGAGCTAAAAATCGAAGTCAACAGTGAATTAGGGTTTCAACATGATTTAGGGTTCTGGAAAGCTATAAAGGAAGGGTCAACGACCTAATTTATCATTATGCAGATTATGACTTGTCATTGAGGAGAAGAGGCGCATCTCAGGAGAGACAGTTCAGTGTATTCCAGGAGGAAGACACTAGTTGGCTAATTTCGGTGTTGAAAG
>SNQJ01S0054161.1:62488-72574 GCA_010110895.2 Picea sitchensis | reverse complement strand
TTGGGACTCTTGGCTCCATTTGAATTCGACATCTTTTTGTAAAAGCTCATCCATTGGGAAGGTGATGTCTGAGTAGTGGTGTATAAACTTCCTATAATAGTTGGTATGAGCCAATAAAATTTTGATATGTTTTTTATTTACGGGGGGTTTTAAATCAAGGATAATCTTTATTTTATCCATGTCGACCTTCACTCCATATTTACATACCATGTGTTCGAGCAAGATTCCAATAGGTGTGGCGAATATGCATTTTTTGATGTTTAGTGATAGTTGAATCTGTCTGCAACGTTCTAACATAAGTCAAAGCCATTGTATGTGATTTATAAGTAGACTATAGATTGTCCAATCGTCAAAGTATACAACCATGGTTATGTAGATGTACTCTTGGAATGATTTGACCACTATTCTTGAAAAAACTGTTGGTGCGTTCTTTAGTCTGAATGGCATGACTATGTAGGAAAAATATCCAAATTCCAACATGAAAATTGTTTTTTCCTGATCTTATTTTTCGATTGGAACCTGGTTATATCCTACGAATCCATCAATAAATGAATAACATTCATGGCTATCGACTTCGTTTATGATTTCATCAGCAAAAGGGGTGGTGAATGGATATTTCACAATCCATTTATTGATTCCTTGAAAGTTGATGCAAATTCTTAACTTCTTTGGGTCATGCTACTTTGGTTGTACCACCATCAGACTTGAACATTATGTTTTGTCAATAGGATAAATAATACCTGCTTGTAGCATTCCTTCGATCTCTTTTTGCATGATCAGTTTGTACTTATGTGTTAACTTGTATGGTTTCTTTTTAATTGGATTCGCTCATGGGATCAATATCTTCATTTCACCCATTTCCTCTACAAGTCCTTTCAGGTCCTTGTAGTCGCATGCGAAAACATCTTGGTACTCTTTTAGTAGACTGACTATGTCGACTATTTTCTTATCAGACCAATAATCACCTACTCACACCAATTTTTTTCGATCATCATTTGATATGTCGAATTCCTTCTTTCTTATTTCCATGTCCATCCATTCTTGTGGCTTTTCTTCGACGAGATGGTGTTCTCCTTATTCAATTTTTGTAAATATTTTTGGGAAGTCAGGTTGTTCTTGGTCCTCTTTGTGTTATGTGGCTATACTTAATATTGATTTTACATGATTCTGTAATGTTGGGTGGTATTTCTTCCATTGGAAGCTCTATCCTTTCCACTTTGTGTTCTCTGTATCAATCCTCTGTGTAGTTGAGATTTCTTTATTTTCTACCAACACAAAATCGCAAGTCTATGTCGATCCTCCATCGACCAACATCTTTTCTTTTTCTTTCTGTTGAGTTGGTGAAGGACTTTGTAGAAAGATTTTTATTTGACATGCTACATCTTTCAAGTGTTCCTCTACTGGATTAAATTCGAAGTATTGGACATAATTTCTTTCGATTTCAGCCTAGTTGGAAGTGTGGCCACATGCTTCTTCAATTTTGTACCATTTGCTTGGTATCTCATCTAATGTACTTGGGAACATATGGGGCCATACCCTTTCATCCTTGTATCCAATTCGTCACCATTCGATTTCGCAACATTGGATATGCTCTGCTGGATTGTAGCCAATTTTGAATGTAGGAATATTTGCATCTTTGGATAGTTTCTTGTCATCGAATATTTCAACGAAGTATGTTGACACAACCGTCCATGTTTGTAATCGGGGGGAATCTGTTTCCCACCATCTTGCATCTTGGTCTATGAAAGTTTCTACAAGACTTTGTGTTCTTCCTTGATCTCCTATGGATTTTTCTACCTCTTCCACATGGGTTGAAGGGGTATGTCATTCACTATATCACAAGGGTTTGCTTATCTGATTGTCAGTCAGAATGAGAGTGGGAGTTTGTCGGGTTATTTTTCATAAAATTTTGGTACAACCTGGATTGAATAGCATGTATTAAGATGTTTATTTGGAATAACGTCGATAGAACAACATTATTTTGCATGTGCTTCATAGTTCTCTATTTGCTAGTTATATAAGGAAGAGTCGAAATTGGGTCCGACCGACATGGGAGATTCTCTCAAAATTTCTACTTCTGTAGACGATTCTATATAATATTTTTGTTTGTTATTTATCTGATACAAACATTTGTCTTCTTGATCTTCGTCCCATGACTCCATCCATGGTTTTCCTTCCTTTGGATCCAGGGGAATAATTATTTTTCTCCCACTTCCTTTCAATTTGATTCTATCTCTTTCCAGAGAGATAGTTTCTTTCATTTGTCGACCCCATGGATGACTGACAAGAGCTGCATACACCAGAATTCCTTCGACAAGGTCGATCACCTCAAAGTTGGCTGAAGTCAGTATTCCCATAATTTGTGTGTTGACATTTCTCAGTATTCTGATTGGTTCTATTAATATTTTATCAACTAACTTATGATAATTCAACGTGGGTGCTAGGTTAGGTCGACCCATTCATACCCACGTTTCTCGTGGTAAAATATTAACTTGTGAACCAAAATCAACTACCACCTTATTGATCATCATTCCTTTGATTTACAAGTCAAATCGTGGATCATAATCTTTGTTATTATAAGAGAGATGATTTGCATCCTTGGTTGGTTTCTGACCATCTTTGTATTCTCACAGTATGTTGATTAAGTCCAATAGCCTATCTATCAAATATTTTTCTTTGAGTAGTTGCAAAAATTCCTATATGGTGTCTTCATCTCGACTTCTTGGATTTTTTTGATCTTCTGTGGAATTCCTGAAGAATTTAAGAGTTTCTCTCATTATTTGTTCTTCTTTATCTAGATTTGGAAAGTTTTTAGTCTTTTTTCTTTAGAAGTTGGTGGTGGAGTATGGATGTCGCTTCCGATGCCCGACCTTGTAACAATATGTAATTTCTTGGAGTTCCTCACCTCTTCTTTGGATACTGCGTGTAGTAGATTCACAATTTTTTGAGGTATAATTTTTTCAAGTACTATCGGGAAACCTTCTAGGGGGTGATATGCAATGTCGCATATGTTGCAGAACTTCAAATCAATTTTGTCTTCTATAGGATAGTCTACGTTATCGTGATCATTTTTCCAACAATTAGCACAATATGGTCATCCACGACCTCGACCTTGACCACCAAATTTGCATCGGCCTCCTCAACCTCGACCATGACCATCAAAATAATCATCTCTTCGACCATAGTTGTTTTCTTGGTCAGTGGTTTCTGTGTGGTCGATTCTTCGTATATTATTTTGATTTCTATCATTTAGGTGGCATTCTGAAGTTCAGTGATCGAAGGCTTCATGGATGTGGCACCACTTTGTGTTTTTTAGATCATGTGAACAATCTTGTATGTTATGATCAATTAGGAATTCACATATATTACAATATTTCCGGGCTTGTACTCAATGGACGTTTGTTGTTTGCATGCGCTCATTTAGAGGAAAATTATATTTTTTGTGTATGTCTCTAGTGCATGTGGTGCACCATATTTCATTGCATCGAATGGATAGATTTTTGATAGTTTGTTGCAAATGTTCTATATTTTCCTCAAATATTTCCATTGTCGAGGAAGTCGATGGGATATCGTCATCCGACTTGACTCGTTGTGCCTTCTGTAATGGGTCTTCACAGTTGGTTATCTCGTATAGTCATAATGGAGATACGATTCTTGGTAGTAGCCCAACTACATACCACTGGAATAGCAGGTTCTGGTCGATCGTCGATGGGATTTGACTTAGAAGATATTTAAATCTTTTGTCATATTCTCTTATAGACTCGCCTGGTATTTGCTTGATTTGTTTTAACTTTTGTGCTGCTAGATGTGTGATGTCCTGGATTTTAAAGAAAGTTAGAAAGCTATTATTTATTTCTGCCTTTGAGCAAGTTTGTTTTTTAGTGTATTTCATGAACCAAGTTAATGCGCGGTGGCGCAATGCGGCCCCGAATTGCATCATTTGATTATCTTCGTCTGTAATATCAACTGCATCCCAAAAAAAATTCACACACAAACCAATGGCATTTTGGGTCTTCTTCTCCTTCGTAGATGGGGATATGATTGAATCCCATTTTGAATTTCTTGGTGGGGACACTTGGTTTTCTTGGTGTTTGAGTTACTACTTCTTTTAAATGAGCCGTTGAATCTTCTGGTCAGTTTTTTTTGGCATCTGACAAGGGATGGTACTCAAGGAATAGTTGTTTCTTCTTGAGTACAGAATATGCGTCCTCAATTTGGGAACTTTGATCTTTGTATTCGACCAACCGTCGTTCTAAAGGTTGTGTTGCTTCCAGATTATAGTTAATTTCTTCTCTCAAGATTAGATGTGGCAGGGGGGTTGAGTCGGTGAGGTCCTTGATTTGGATAATCATATTTTCGACTTCATTTCGTTCAGGCTCAACAATCAATGCATCTCGTAGGTTTCCCAGGTCGTCTATTTTGTACCATAATCTTGTCGATTGGTCGTTGATCTTTATCCTTTGCTGGAGAAATTCTCTTATCCTTGGACTAGTTTCCGGTGCGGTAGATGTACGTAAAGTTGGTCCAGATTCTTCGTAGTCCATACTTTTCAATTCGTCGATCATTTGATGGAAGTTCAATTGTGCGTCGTTGTATATTTCGGGTGTCGCCACGACTACTGTTGTTGCTAACTCTAGTCGATCTTTATTTGAATCAGACTGCTCACGTGCTCTAACTCGCTGACCCTCCCTTGACACATTTCTATTCAACTTTTCACTGTTCCATTAGTTACAAATCTCTTCTCTCTTATGTTGTCTTTTATCTCGTTCTATTTTCTGGATATCCGTGGATTTCTTATGTGCTTACTTTCCTCTCGATGACATTTAGGCTTGGGAAACACTACTTCTTATTTTTATGACATCTCACAATCTCGATCAACCCCCCATTTTCGACCCTAATTACTCTAAGTTGGGACCATTGGACATATTTATTTCTTCATGAAGTAACCACAGGCTTCTCTTGTATCTTTGCACTTTGCGTCAAGAAATGCTTCCCGCCTTTCATCTCTTTATTGGAAGTTACTATTTGGTAATGGTGTGCCTAATATTGGTCGATATTTGACGATATCACTGACTCCCTTGTCGAGAAGGAATTTGTGAAGAAGTGTTGGAGCTGTGCAGAAAAATCCGTCGTGCAATTCGGTGTAGAATCTCTTTTATTTTGTCTAGGGACGTTCAATCTTCAACAACTTGTTCTGAAATATAATATTCAATAATTCGTTTGAGCCAGTCATGCAGGTTTTTTCTTCCTCCGTTCATCAACTTTAGGCCTAACTCCTCATCGGGTGTCAATCTACGTATCACCTGATTTGTTGATGCACTGAAACAATGCTCCTGGGATAGCTTCGAGAAATCTTTCGTGTGTCTCTGAAAAGAACCCCGACCTTACTTCGGCTAGTGAGAGGTTATTCCTTCTTGTGTAGTTTTTGATGTAGTTCTCGATTTTTCGCTCCCACCACCCACGTGTGTCTTGTTGAGTTAGTATTTATGTATACTTCTATATGTCCAAGTTTAGTACTATCGGCAACAAAACCGATGTTGTAATCTAAGGGAAAGTAGAGAGTGTTACCAATAGAACCTTACATAGCCATATACATGCATACACATATAGAGAGAGAGAGACATACATAAGTAATGAGAGCCCAAAGAAGAGTCCTTTTATTATACGATAGACAATACAACACAATTACATATATCCTCTCCCATGAAGCTATCTTAGCCTTCATGTGTTTATCTATTTATACCTCTAACAGGAAGTTGTAACTACTTAACTGTCTGGGTCGGTCAGTTAGCAGAGACTCTGACCGACTTCTACCTCTAACTACGTCGGTCGACTGAAAAGTTCTAAGTCGACCGTCGAGTCTAGTCGACAAGGTCAACTAGCCCCTACAATAGTGAGGCAGGGCTGAAATATGTGAAGCCTGTGGAAATGAAGAGACAATAAGTCTGTGGTTGAGGACACACTTGAGCTGCACCACAGGAGGCTGCAAAGACGGTTGCGACATAGAGTCTTGGTGTGATGAATCTATGTATGAGTGTATTGGTGAGGTGAGGTGAGTCGTGTGACATCGCTAAAGTTGTAAACCTCGTCGGTAGTGTTCATATTGAAATTGCTTCACAATAAAAAATACTTAGTTGGGTGTTAGGCACGATTTGTGTTGCATGCACTATATCTATGTTTCTCTTGTCTGTTTCATTGTTGTTCTCTTGGCTTCTCATGTTCATGGATGTATGACTAAGTGTTAAACAATTAACGATTGTCTAAGTATACAAGATTTTCACTAGAGTAAGAGTGTGACTTGCGAGTAGCTTGGAACGGAGTATGGGTATGCTTTGGGTGAAGATGTGTAGTCTAGACGACGTATCCTTGGTGTTGCCAAGCAACCAAGTGAAAAACGTTGTGGTGTTGCGCACCCTCAAGAGGTGTACGATCGTAAGGCACGCTCTGGGGATGTGACAAATATCATATTAAGAGCAGGAGAGGCATGAATTTGGGCAAAATCATGGTGGGGTTTTGATCATACTCATAATATTTGTCATTTCAGAGTCTTATAAAAGTTGAATATATTTTTCCACCAAGCCTCAATTCCAAATTTTTAATTAAGAGAACCAACCAAAAACAAAGGAAAATAATTTTTACTACAACACACTATATTAAAAGCACGTAACCAATAAATCTTTCAGTCAAATGTTTTAGGTACAATTTTTTAAATATGATTTTTATATATAATAATAATAATAATATTAATAATTTATTTTTAAGACCCCACACATATATAGTTTTTAAATCCTAAAATATAAACATATTATAAATTATACTCTATCCATTATCCAGGCATCTAAATCAAGTTTAAAAAAATTATATAGATAAGTTAAATAGAATAAAGAGAAATTCATCCTTAGAAAGAATGGTAAATTATAAATGAAATTTGAGTGAAAATTCAAAAATAAAAATAAAATATAATTAAAATAATAATATTTATTAAAACAAAGTATTTAATAGTTAAAATTAAGAAATTAAATTAGGATGTAGGATTTTTAACATGTACTTTAATAATAAAAAGTTGAAAATTTTTACACATAAATTTTAATTTAAAATATAGGAATTTACATTTGTAATTAATTTAATAGTTAATACACCTAAGTATCCAATTTCACTTTAACTTTAGTCACTTTCATTTCTCTTTTTCTTTAAAACTATATACAAATAATATATTAAGTATTTTATAATCTTTCTCCCTTTTAATTTTGGATTACATATAACTATTACATTAAAAATATATATATAATTTATAACTTTTCATATATAAAAAATCTTTTATTTAAAAATAACTTTTTTAATAATTTTTCATTTATAAATTCTTCTTTATACCAAAGTTATTTGCCACTCAAACTGGTTTCTAACTATTTTCATGTAGATATTCATATCCAATTCCAAAGTACCCATTGCAGGCGTGCGTAAGGGTTAAGGCTGAAATCAAAATTCTTTTTTCAATGTAGTTGATATATATTAATCAATGCTATTAAAATATCAAAGAACGTGGGAACTGATATTTGATAAACACTCGATATACTTCGCTGTCCCACGGCCCACTGTGGAATGACATGCGTCCGAATAACTGCACGTTCTCCTATGATTCAGGGCTGGAATTTGACGTTTTACAAGATGTTTTTTTGGTTTTTAGACGTATTTGATACGTGGATACAAAATTTACACGTCAAAATTTATCAGTATAAAAAATTTCAATCCGTCATAAATTTTATGTGCTTAGTTTATTATAGTGTGTTATTTATCTAGGTCTCAATGAAGAGGGGTTGGGAAATTTTTTATTGGAGGATTAAATATAACAATAAACAAAATTTAATTAGTTTCAGACTCTCAATCCTTGAAATTTAATTAGTCCATAATCTTAGTTCACATAAACTGTTAATAGTTAATTGAATATCCATTTACTGATAGACAATTTGATACTCATAAATTTGAGCTAAAACTAAAATGACGAGCACAAAAAACAAATAACCGTCATCAAAATTTCACTTGACAAGTAAGATAAATTTAAAATTCCAACCCTGCTCTGATCCATTAAGTTTCATAGAGTAAAATTTTGGGTTGCTCGTCCATTTCAATCCTTTTCATCCACACGTTATCTTATTTTTTATTTTATTGCTCGCTCATTAATTTCAATATTTTTCATCCTACACTCGCGTTTCCGGGTTTTTTTTTCAGATGAAAGTTAATCTGCTGGAAACTCACCCCAATACTTCTTTACATAATAGATGATATGGAAGTAGAAAACAATAGCTTCAAAAAGTCATAACTAAACTCGAACTCATAACCTCTCCCTAAACTGAAAAAATGTGCGCACGTCTTACCCCGGGTCCCTAGTCGAAGAACATGCGTTCGAACAACTGAACGTTCTCTACTCATATATTGCGTTTCATAAAAAAGATTTTGGGTGCACGTCCGTTGACTTTAATAATTTTTCATCAATACGTTCTCAACTTCATTACGTTGCCTTTAGTAAAATATGTTTTGGGTTGCTTGTCCAGCTTCGATTTTAGTCACCGGCCAGGGTATAAATTTAACAGTATTCTTATCCGTCGAGCAAATAGTTTATGACGGTTTTTTTAATTGTTTATAAATAAAGTTTTATATTTTTATTTGTTATCATATTATGTATTATATATGTTTTAATTTAGTAATAAAAATTAATAAAAATAAACATTACAGAACTTGTTGCTATTATAATTTTTTAATATCTTTGTAATATAAAGGTAGCTTAGTTAATAGTTACAATAATTAGAAATGGGACATGGTGTTTAGATTTTAAATCATAAGGTAAAAGTATAAACAATTTATTATTTTCACCATTATTTTCTGATTAATTTATAGTGAATCTCTCAAAGTAAGTCATGTACTTATAAATAGATTTCATTTAAAACTTTCAATAATTAGGACAAATGCTTTTATGATTTGTTTTACCTTCAAACTTTATTATCTTCTATTACTAACACAAAAGAAATTACATTAAAAAAATCTCAAAATTATTTACAAAAAATCTCTATTTCACCCATACAAATAAGAAAAGTCATTTCTATTATTTATATTGGACAACAAAAAGATCCTTCGATACTCTTTCCCCAAAGGTTAAAGGTTGGTATTTTATAGAACATACAGATGGTCCATGGGTGTGGGTGTGTCACCTCAATCTCAACCTTGAGGACATTGAGGAGTTCTCATGGCTCAGGGTTCAACATGCATAATATCTTATTGCAATTTGCATGATGTGATTCTCAACTTGTAAGCTTCAGGCTCGGTGAGTGATTGCAATTTGCATGATGTGAGTTGCAATGGAGATGGATTTTTTCTAACATGCCCAAAGACCCACTGTGCATATCTCTCAATCTCATCTTAAGATGTACACACTATGACACATTCTGCTTAAAATCTCATCTCAAAGAATCAGAGTCTCAACATGAGATTGTTGACTTGTTTTATTTTTTATTACTTATTTTAGAGTCTCATCTCTTAGAATCAAAGTATCATTCAATGAGTTTTTTTTTATTTTCTACACTGATTCTATTTGAAAATACTTAAAATTTCCTATTTAAGATCTCAAAATCATATATAAATTTTTGAGCGAGTCATATATAAATCACTTCTATTATTTATTATTTATATAAACAAATAATAAATAATATTTTAAATATTATTTATATTTATATTGGATAAATAATATAAATCACTTATATATATAAATTATTATTTATATTGAAAAAATAATAAATAATATTATGAATTATTATTTATATTGAAAAAATAATAAATAATATTATAAATATTATTTATATTTATATTGGATAAATAATAGGAATCGCTTCTATATATATAGGGATATGGGTATTTATTATAAATATTATTTATATTTATATTAAATAAATAATAAAAATCACTTATATATGGATATGATAAATTATTAACCCATATGTCAATGTCAATTTTCAATATAAATAATATTATAAATATTATTTATATTTATATTCGATAAATAATAGGAATCACTTCTATATATAGGGATATGGGTAT
>SNQJ01S0054161.1:32012-62364 GCA_010110895.2 Picea sitchensis | reverse complement strand
TTAATTTGATGATTTTAAAAATTAAATAAATGTCATCATTGACATATAAAATTACTTATATATAACAATAAAATTAACCAAAAACCAATAAATACCCATCTCACCACTTCTAATAAAATATATTATTTTTAGTAAGATATAATTTTGTGTTAAACCCATTTTTTTTTCATCAACACGTTAACATTACCTTACCTTCAACAAAATACGAATTTGGGTTGTGCATCCACTCATGTCTTTTTCATCACCACGTTCTCCTCTTACACATTCTCATTACTATCGACCGCCTGAGGTGGGGCTCAAAACTGCGATTATGGTTCACAACTTTCTTTATGTATAACATCTCCATGCTCAAACTCGTTCCTAATTATTTTTATATGGATCCTTCATGCCTGCTTATTTTTATGTGGATCTTCATCCTTACTTAAGAGTTCAGGATGTGGATCTTCATCCTTGCTTAAGAGTTCAGGTTGGGATTTAAGGGTGGAATCAATTTTTTAATACAGTCTGAGTGGATCTAATGGTTAAGAACATGTGTTTCCTCTTAAAAGGTGAGTGGATCTAATGGTTAAGAACATGTGTTTCCTCTTAAAAGGTCACAGGTTCAAATCCAGAGGGGAGTAGAGTATATATACCTTCGTAGACTTTACCAGTCAAATCATTGGGCAGAAAGGGGTCCCTTAAAAATAGATTATTATTATTATTAGAATATATATAAATAATTTTATGATTAATTATAAAGTATATGATTTTTAGAAAATGGTTTAATGTAAAATATTAAGTATTAAAGATAATATTTTTGTTTGAGAAATAAGTTTTTATAAACAAATATTTTTTAAAAGACAAAAACCTTTATTTAAAAGAATAAATGGTTTTTATTTTAAAACATAATATAAAATATAAAAATGTTAAGTGATTTATATAGTCAATTTTTTTATATAATGGAGAGATGTTTAAAAGTTGAAGATTATTGAATTCCATCATTTTATGACATGAGCTTAATTTTAATGGTTGTAATTTTCAAAGTTGATAGTATATATAATGGAAACAACCATCTTAGAATACTTTTTGGACATTGACTTTATTTTGGAAAAATGTACATCATGTCAACCCACTATTCTCTTTAACCAAACTTTGTTCATACTCTAGGATCTCTAATATCCGTAATCTAATCTCTTATCCATCAAATCCATGTTATCTTTGAAAAAAAAAATCATTGTATGCTCTTTATCACTTGTTGCCATGTGTCCTCTTTGCTGTCATCATCCTCTTGTTGTGGATTTCAAAATTTTTAGAGTCCTTTCTTCTCATGTCCTCTAAATATATTGAACCTTAACCTCTGGGGAATTGAAAATTCAAAGAGGGTGTGCAAGATGATGCATTGTCCAAGGGGTTTCTCTTGCATTAGAGTCCTCTAGTAAATGGAGAAGTGGGCTCTTGCTTACAATATTGAGATAGGATGTTCATGCAATGGATGCCTAACTTGGCCAAGCCCTCTTTTGAAAATCCATGTGGCTTCTTCTAAACCCTTACCTTCCCAATGAACTAGATATTCTTTTGTCTCTTGACCCTTAATTTTGTTGCATATAAATCTTTCTTCTAATTTATCTATGATCTCATCCTTCTATCACTCTAGAATATTCTCTTTCCAATCAACAATCTACTCATACTCGTTGTAAGGTACCCGATCTATTATAATAACTAAGAATAAAAATATTGCAGAGCATAATAGTGGAACAACACAATAGATGAAACCACAACACCGAAATAATACCTTTATTGATAGGAAACAATGTTCACTTTCCTCTTCGAGGGGGAAACCTCCAGTAGAGCAGCACTCTATTACAATAATTCTCAATACCAAACTTCTCATACCCTCGAATCCTACTTATACTGAATCTATCTACCAAAAGAACAATCTAGAGGAAGATCTTCTAGAAGCGAAAGCTTCTATTAGGTCTTCTTACATTTGACTTATTCTTCCTTATTACCGGGCCTTAATAATATTGGCCTTTATTAAATGGAAAATATATTATTCTACCTACGTGAGGGGTTAGGGAGGTTAGGTTCCTAACATGCCCTCCCCCTTAAAAAACAACCTTGTCCTCAATGCTTGAGATGAAGAAACTGTTGTAGAATGGTAGCTGGCTCCCAGGTGGCATCTACTGGAGTTGTATCCTTCCACTATATTAACACTTCCTTGATGATGCACTGACAGAGAAGACGCTCACGTTGGTCCAAGATTGCTTTTGGCTGCAACTAGATGGAGCCTTCTTCATCCAACTCGGGAAGGCTGGTTTGAGTTTGGCACTTAGTTCCAATCACTTTCTTTAAGCAGGAGACATGAAAGACAAGATGGATCTTAGAATGATTGGGAAAAGCTAACAGATAGGCCACTTGTCCCACGCCCTTGGGAATTGTATAAGGACCATAAAATTTGGGCGCTAGTTTCTGACAATGTTTGGCCTTGAGTGAAGTCTGCTTATAAGGTTGCAGTCTAAGAAACAACTGGTCTCCTTCGGAAAATTGACGTTCAGAGTGATCTTGATCTTCTTGTTGATTCATGCGATTCTGAGCGATGACCAAATTTTCTTTGAGGGTACGAAGAATAGCCTCACGAACTGTAAGAGTTTGGTCAACCGACTGGACCGTCGAGACACTGGGCATGTATGAGAGAAATGAATGTGGATTTTGTCCATATACTGCTTCAAAAGGAGTCATGTGAGTAGTTGTATGGTAATAAGTGTTGTACCACCATTCAACTAGTGGTAACCATTGAGCCCATTGATTTTGTATTTCAGATGAAAAACACCTCTAATATGTTTCCAAACACTTGTTGACAACTCCAGTTTGACCATCATTCTGGGGATGATAAGTAGTGTTGAGATGCAATTGGGTGCCCTGGAGCCTGAACAATTCTTTCCAAAATTTGTTGGTGAAAGTGGGATCTCGATCAGAAATAATAGAATGAGGCATGCCATGAAGCTTGAAGACATGATCCATGAAAAGTTGAGCCATAATGGAGGCGGTAAATGGGTGTTGAAGAACACATAAATGAGCATACTTGGAAAGACGATCAACTACCACCATGATGATTGACTTATTTCCCGATTTAGGCAAGCCAACAATGAAATCCATAGAGATATCCCTCCAAATAGTGGGTGGAATTGGAAGCGGTTGTAGTGTGACAAGAGATTTGATTGTTTCTCCCTTGTTGCGTTGACAAACATCACATTCCACCACAAAAGTGTGAATTTCCTATTTCATACCATCCTAGAAAAAAGAACGTTTGACCGGGTCATAGGTTTTGGTAAACCCTGAGTGCCTAGTTGTGGGTGCAACATGAAGCTCATAAAGCACCGTGGATTTAAGTTGTGATTGTTTACTTAAATACATACGACCTTTTTAGCGAAGCTCATCATTGTGCCAAGAGTACCTTGGGGAGACCGGAGAATTGGCTTGCAATTGTTCGATCAGATGCGAAAGTTTGGGATCTTAGAGCCATTCCTGGCAAACAACTTGGAGCCAATCTCGTACAATGAAGGAGACGGAAAAAAGGGACCCTTCATCTTCATATTTGCCTAAAAGAGCGCCAGCAACCACATTTTATTTTCCTTTCTTGTAAACAATCTCATAATCATATCCAAATAGCTTAGTCACCCATTTTTGTTGCTCCGGGGATGAAGGGCATTGCTCTAGAAAATCCTTAAGGCTCTAATGATCTGTCTTAATTTGGAAGCGTTTCCCTAATAGATAAGGGCGCCAGAGGTCCACTGCATGCATAATAACCCACATTTCCTTTTCATAGATTGATTGGCCCAAATGTCGCTCTAACAGTTGTTTGCTGGTAAATGCCAAATGTTAAGAACCAAATATCAAAATAGCATAAAAACCTCAGAATAAGTACTCAATGCCTTGAAAAAGAGATAAAGTCATATACTAAGCCTCTTTGAGGGGGAAACCTCGTTATACATCATATGAATTCACAATTACAAGATGATTCCAAATGAAAATGTCTCCTTGGTATATATAGGAGACTAGGAGGTACAATTACAACTAATGGACCCAAGCCGACATAAATAAAATAAAATTACTAATGTAATATGCCCCAATTAAGGGGAAATGTTCCACGAATTAGGGCTTAACATGCCCCTCCCCTTCACACAAGTGTTGTCCTAAACACTTGGGTAGTTCTGGATGCTTCTGTATAAAAGTCTCATCTTCCCACGTGGAATCTTCAGCAGGTAGTTTCTTCCACTTAATGAGATACTCTGAAATTGATCTATTCCTCAGCTGGAGAATTCTCGTGTCAGTGATAGCTTCAGGCTCTAATATGATTTTTATTTCCTTTTCAAGTTCTAACAATATAGTTTGAACTGGGATCTTGTCTCCTATAACCTTCTTTAAGCATGAAACATGGAAAACAAGGTGTACTCGTGAAGATGCAGGCAACTCCAATTTGTATGCCATAGTGAAATTTACCAATTTTTGCAACACTTATAGGATATGGTGCCCGATTTGATAATTTATTATCCTTCTTAGCTTGCTTGAGGGACATGTATTTGTATGAGTTTGTAGTCTTAAAAGTACAATCCCAAATTCAAAACTTCTTTCCTGCCAATTAATACGAAATCCCCAAATTCAAAACTTCTTTCACTATGATGTCGATCTGCTTGTTGTTTCATGCGATTTTGTGTCATGGTAATGTTGTCCTTTAAGAGTTGGAGAACTTGTTGTTGATTCTCGATGTGATGTTCCACTACTTGAACCTTAGATTTTTCTTTTAGAGAAGAAGTGATGGATGGTGGGTGATATCCATAAAGCGCCATAAATGGTGTCATTTTTGTTATAGTATGAAAGGAAGTGTTATACCACCATTCTACCAAGGGTAACCACTTGAACCATTGTGTTTGTTTATCAGAGACAAATAAATGAAGGTGTTAACACTAAAACTTGTTCCTAGACTACTTTAGGAACAATCCTAGCACACCTTACATTAAAAATGATTTGGTTGGGTTTAAGAAACTGTGAAAATGGTAGGATCATCATGAAGGCAGTGAGATGACTACAAATCAATAGCTAGCCATTGGGAATGGAGTCCATTAATAACAAATAACCCTATCTTAACATTCTATGGGTAGCAGGTCAAGCTAACAAAACTTAGATCGGTTCCAAGGCTATAGAGAAATGGAATGAGGAAATGAAGAAAACAAAGATGCAAGTTAATAAAAAACCACCCTGATCCTTGATACACTTACATGGAAGAATACTCAACATTAAGAAACCCTTTCTGACTATGAATATAAATCTCAAATGTGGTTGGTGGCGAACACTATAGTATATCCTATACTACAGTCTTCTCATCACCGAATTGCATACATATATCATATAGCAACAAAACACATTTAAGTAGATGAAAAAGAGAAATAATGAACTGAGGATAGGGAAAACAAACTGATCATGAACTTTGTTATTAGTTGAAATATTTACATAGAGGTCTTGCATAAGATTATTCAAAATATTACATAGGTTGTTCACCCTCTGTAGCTCTCTCTTAGTCCCTCAGACTAAAATCCCCCTCCTCAACTTACAAAATGTTTCCTTTTATCATCCAATAATCCCCTCTTTGTTCCTACTCTTAATGGGAATAAAATTAAATAATGATTATAACAAATCAAATTGAAGAAAAAATCTTGAATTGTTGGGGTTTGGAGTTCATTGTTAGCTGGTCTTTGGCCTTGAAAAGCTCGATCTGATTAACTAAAAATAAAATTAAGTTTCAATAACTATGAAATAGGCTACCAGAGATCTCAAATGATGAAACTGGAAACAAATCTCCTTGGATTTAGCATGATTTCTTGCTTAAAATTTGGAATTTCTATTGCTACCTATCCACAAAATTAGGAACAAATTTGACTTTGTTGATCATGCTCCTAGAAAATTGGAATGCTTTTCCAACTGTTTATTTGGATTTATTTGACTGACTAGAGTTGCTTGAAGATGTGGATCTGATTTCCATCTTCTACCATTTGTCTTTCAGGAAATCTTCTAAAACATCTAGAGATAGTCTCCACCCAAAATGTGCAAACCTGTTGTCTTAAAATCTGGAAAGTTAATTTTATGTTTGATGATATTATGCTTTAATATCTTCAAATTGAAACAAACATTGAAATAGTCCTCACTACACAACTGAAATTCAGGGACCCGAAAATGTAATAGGATTGATGTAGTCAGATCAATGTTAAAATGCAGAATGATTCAATGAAAACAACTCCAAATGGCAATATTCCTCCAATGTGTACTGAGAAAAACTAGTTGTGTGTACCATGCCTGCTCTGAAACTAATGTCTTGTTTTTGGATGAATTCCTTCATCATCTAAACATATAGAAATCAATTTGTCTTCCCTTTAATGAAAACACCTATATACTCTACTGCAATACCTAGAATATAATAAACACATGAATGGTATAAAGCTTCTTGAATACCAAAACCGTTCTTGATTGGATGGCTTCAATAGTGTGATTCTATTAAAAAGAATGAAGTCAGATTTAAACTTGAGGGAAAGAAACTAGAAGGTGAACTTTTCCCTTTAAACAAAAAATCTAGATTCACTTCAAGAGGAAGAAAAGAATCCCAGGGTTGAAGAAGTATGACTTTCATAAGGGAATTTAAAACTTTTTCTAGGTTCTTTTCTTCCATACCTTTGTTTCTCTTATAAACAGTGTTCCTATACCATGAAGTGCTAGCATATTAGACTTTCTTAGACTGCTACTGTGACATGGCTCTGCGCATTTCCACCAAGTGACTGCAAATCTTGACAGTTGGCACCTTTATCCTTGCTCCAGGTCTGGCCCAAAACACCTGGATATTTGCTTGGTGGAAAAACTTGTCTTTTGGGGATGATATTTGGCATGTATCAAATCACTGGATGCTTTGCGTTCGTGATTCTCACCAGGCCAAACATTCTTAGAGCCCTTGTCATTTGGTCTCAATTTTTTAGCATTTAGATTTTAGACTTGGGCTGTCTCTTTTTTGGCGCCTTTGTGTGAGCAATGCCTTGATATTTGGCATTCGATGAGTGTTTTTTCTTTGCGAGCTCTCCTCCATGGCCTTGGCACTTCGTGCTTTGTGTAAGTGTTTTCGATGCTTTGGTTTGGACCCGATCGGTCTTGGAGGTTGGGCTCAACAGGCCCAAAACATTTTAAATAAAAATAATAAAACTCCCCTTGGTTGCTTCTCTTCACTTGCCTCCAATACCTGCAAACATGGCATGTAGCACCTTCATTTCCTTTTGTAAGAAAACCTTTTGACACGTTGTGCATACAATCGACCCATGGGATCTATCGTAGCTCCTCCTTGGTGGCTTGGAACTTGATGTGTGTTGCCTTGGTATAGCTCTCAGGTGCTTGGCTTTGAACTTGGAAATTGAGCCTCGGGCCCAATAAATTTTATAAAACAAAAATTAAATTCATGTTATTCCCGAGAGAAAAACATTTTATATTTGGCCAAAATAAACCCAATATATAGACCTGATAAAAAATAAGTTTTCACCCAAATTTTTGTAAGACTTAGCCAAGAATATGCATATGGAATCCCGAGCATCTCTTTCCATTTTATTTATTTTTAATGAAGGCACTATCGAAAATTCCAGTAGCGAAATTTTTTCTTTGAAATAACTCAACAGAAAGAGTGCTAACATGGGTTCCACGGGGGATGGCATGCTCCCTGCGAGTTGCCAAGAACAAGTGGACCTATGGCTGGTCCATTTTTATTTGTGATTTAATCGTGATGTATTGTAATCAACCTATACCCCTATTCATATTGCCCCAAGAAAACCTTTGATCCTTATTGAAAACCAAAAATACACAAGCTAGAAAAGATGTTGAAAACCAAATGCTCATATGCTGAGCTTTTTTATGTACATAAGCCTACACTAACCAACTAAACTGCTTAATTATGTAATTACAAACTTCCAGAAGAACCATTCAAGTAATTGATTAACTAACCAAACTCTTTGTATATGCTTCAACAAAATGAAGGCTAGAACATGAATCAACACTTCATCACAAATCTGATCTTCAAATTTATAGTGAAACAAGGGTTGGAACTTTGGACCTATGAACTGTTCCATATAGATAGCCACGGGATCGTAAATAATGCAGGAAATAGAATTTTGACAACAAGAGGTTACCTTTGCCTGTGGTTCTAAATGAATGGATTGTCTGTGAGAATCCTTTGCTCCATGAATGATAACAATTTCCTGCTCATGATATGGTGAAATAGAAGAAGAACAATGGAAATGTTGAATTATAGATGTCGAACATGAGCTTGCTAATTTCTGGAAACTAATTTTCAACAGCTAGTGAAGAAGAAAGCTTAGTGATCTGTTTATGAAATTATTCCTTGTCTCCTTCGCTACCTACTTCAACTTCTAATATATAATTTTTATTTGTTGTTTCATTGCACCCAAAAACCTTAGAAGGAAACAAAGCAATATGTTCATGATTTTCAACATCAGTGTCTCCATAGTGATCAAATGAAGGATGAGTTTTGAAAGATATATCATGAGAGATCTATTGATAATTCTCCTCAACAATGATATCTTGGAAAGATTTATCAAGAATAAGGAGATCTTCATTGGTATTTTGAATAGCAAATTCATAACTATCATCAGTTGTAACATGAATATATTGTTGATCATATGTTTGTTGAAAATAAGAACTAGATAAGGTTATGTTAGCTAATGAGCCTTCAAATGTTTCATAAACATTTAATTATTTCTCATCATCAGTATAGTCATCATAAAATGGAGTAGTATGGTACAATTCTAATGACAAAGATGAAGATTTATGTGTATTATCATCAACAATATAACCTTCAAACATATTTGGAACAACTTTTGTATCATAATCACTACTATTAGAAACATTTTTATTGATTCCAAATGCATCTAGAGTATCATTGTTATCAATTTCAATATCTGACCATTGAAAATCCTCCTGCTATAAAACATAATTAGAAGAAGATATAACTGACAATGAATCTTCTTCTTCTTCCTCAACATTATCATCCCTTTCATCTACACTGCTAGAAAAATAATCTACAAAATTTTGAGTGTATAATGCATATCCCTCACAACAATGCTCAAAAAGTCTCTCGGATGGGTAAATTCTCTTACAATATGAATGAAATGCAACATGAAAATCCTTCAGTGAAGAAATGCTAGAAATAGGAAGAGATCGATACCATTGTTGTGAATCTCCTTCTAATGAGTATACGCAAATTTTCATGAGAGCATCTTCATGATAGACATCCAGTTGATCTATGCATTGATGAAACTTAATGAGATGTTGTGCAAAATTATTTTCCTCATTTCCGCTAAAAATAGGAAGAAATTCTGTGCATTTTGAGAAAGAAGGTGCAGGATTAGGAAAACCAGGAAAAACTAATAAATTGAGAGGTGCAAAACTCTGAGCCAAGATAGCTTCCATGGCCATTGTTGTCCCGTATCAGTGAATTCACCAACAGGTTATTCCTTCATGGAGTCAAGTCGCCACGATGAATGATATGAAGTCTAATATATGTTCGCTTCTTCTTCACCATCAAGAACTGAATTTGATCAATGTCGTTCTCCCAAAGAATATTACTTCATTTTCATCCCCAACAACGATGCCAAAATATGTTAACGCTAAAAGTTGTTCCTAGACTAATTTAGGAACAAGCCTAGAACAACTTAGATTAAAAATGATTTGGTTGGGTTTAAGAAACTGTGAAAATGGTAGGATCAACATGAAGGCAGTGAGATGACTGCAAATTAACATTTATCCATTGGGCATGGAGTCCATTAAAAACAAATAAACATGTCTTAACATTCTATGGGCAATAGGTCAAGCTAACAAAACTTAGATCAGCTCCAAGGATGTAGAGAAATGGAATGAGGAAATGAAGAAAACAAAGTTTAAATTTAATCAAAAACCACCATGATCCTTGATACACTTACAGGGAAGAATACTCAACATTCAGAAACCCTTTCTGACTGTGAATACAAATCTCAAATGTGGACGGTGGTGAACACTACAGTATATCCTATACTACAATATTCTTAGCATTGAATTGCATACATATATCCTATAGCAACCAAACACATTTAAGCTGATGAAAAAGAGAAGTGATGAACCGAGGATAGGGAAAACAAATTGATCATGAACTTTGTTATCAGTTGAAATCTTTACATAGAAGTCTTGCATAAGATTATTCAAAATATTACATAGGTTGTTCACCCTCTGCAACTCTCTCTCAGTCCGTCGGACTGAAATCCCCCTCCTCAACTTACAAAATGCTTCCTTTTATCATCCAACAATCCCCTCTTTGTTCCTACTCTTAATGGGAATACAATTGTTGGGGTTTTGAGTTCATTATTAGCTGGTCTTTGGCCTTGAAAAGCTTGATCTGATTAACTAAAAATAAAATTAAGTTTCGATAACTATGAAATAGGCTGCCAGAGATCTTGAATGATGAAACTGGAAACAAATCCCCTTGATTTAGCATGATTCCCTGCTTAAAATATGGAATTTATGTTGCCACCTATCCACAAAATCAGGAACAAATTTGATTTTGTTGGTCATGCTCCTAGAAAATTGGAATGCTTTGCCAACTTTTTATTTGGATTTCTTTGACTGACTAGAGATTCCTGAAGATGTGGATTTGATTTCCATCTTCTGTCATTTGTCTTTCAACAAATCTTCTAAAACATCTGGAGATAGTCTCCGCCCAAAATGTGCAAACCTGTTGTCTTAAAATATGGAAAGTTAATTTGTTGTTTGATGATATTCTTCTTTAAGATCTTCGAATCGAAACAAACACTGAAATAGTCCTCACTACACAACTGAAAGTCAGGGACCCGAAAATGTAATAGGATTGATGTAGTCAGATCAATATTAAAATGCATAATAATTCAATGTAAACAACTCCAAATGGAAATATGCCTCCAATGTATACTGGGAAAAACTAGTTGTGTGTACCATGCCTACTCTGGAACTAATGTCTTGTTTTTGGATGAATTTCTTCATCATCTAAGCATATAGAAATCAATTTGTCTACCCTTTAATGAAAACACCTATATACTCTATTGCAATACCCATAATAGAATAAATGCATGAATGGTATAAAGCTTATTGAATACCAAAACCTTTCTTGACTGGATGGCTTCAATAGTGTGATTTTATTGAAAAGAATGAAGTCAGATTTAAACATGAGGGAAAGAAACTAGAAGGTGAACTTTTCCCATTAAACAAAAAATATAGCTTCACTTCAAGAGAAAGAAGAGAATCCCAGGGTTGAAAAAGTATGACTTTCAGAGGGGAATTTAAAACTTTTTCTGGGTTCTTTTCTTCCATAGCTTGGTTTCTCTTATAAACAATGTTCTTATACCATGAAGTGCTAGCCTACTAGACTTGCCTATACTGTTCTTGTGACATGGATCTATGCATTTCCACCAACTGACTGCAAATATTGACAGTTGGCTCCTTGATCCTCGCTCCAGGTCTGGCCCAAAACACCTGGATATTTGTTTGGTGGAAAAACTCATCTTTTGGGGATGATATTTGGCATGTATCAAATAGTTGGGTTCTTTGTGTTCATGATTCTCACTAGGCCGACCATTATCAGAGCCCTTGTCATTTGGTCTCAATTTGTTAGCATTTAGAGTTCAGACTTGGGCTGTCTCCTTTTTGGCGCCTTTGTGTGAGCACTGCCTTGATATTTGGCATTCGATGAGTGTTTTTTCTTTGTGAGCTCTCCTCCACGACATTGGCGCTTTGTGCTTTGTGTAAGTGTTTTTGATGCTTTAGTTTGTCCTTGATCGGTTTTGGAGGTTGGGCTCAATAGGCCCAAAACATTTTAAATAAAAATAATAAAACTCCCCTTGGTTGCTTCTCTCCACTTGCCTCCAATACCTACAAACGCGGAATCTAGCATCTTAATTTCCTTTATTAAGAAAACCTTCTGACGCATTGTGCATACAGTCGACCCATGGGATCTATCGTAGCTCATCCTTGGTGGCTTGGCACTTTATGTGTGCTGCCTTGGTATCTCTCTTAGGCTCTTGGATTTGAACTTGGAAATTGAGCCTCGGGCCCAATAAATTTTATGATAAAAAAATTAAATTCCTGTTATTCCCGAGAGAAAAAAAATTTATATTTGGCCAAAACAAACCTAAGATCTAGACTTGATAAAAAATAAGTTTTCACCCAAATTTTTGTAAGACTTAGCCAAGAATATGCATATGAAATCCTGAGCATCTCTTGCCAATTTTTTTTTTTTAATGAAGGCGCTACAGGAAGTTCCAGTGGCGAAATGTTTTCTTTGAAATAAATCGATAGAAAGAGTGCTAACAAAAGGTATCTTTCCAGACATTTGTTCACTATCTCAGTTTTTCCATTAGATTGAGGATGATAAGATGAGATATGAGCCAATTGAGTACCCAAACAAGAAAATAATTATGTCCAAAAATGTCCAGTGAAGATGGGATCTTTGTCACTTACAATAATCTTTGGGCTTCCATGTAGCTTTTAAATTGTCTCCTTGAATGCGGTAGCAACTGTATTGGCTTTGAAAGGATGAGAGAGTGCACAAAAGTGTGCATACTTGGTAAGTCTATCAACAATCACCATGATGACACTCTTTCCTTCAGACTTTGGTAAACCTGTGATGAAATATATGGAAACCTCCTCCCAGCGCTGACTTGTAATGGCTAATGGTTGTAAAAGACCTGGGGTCTTAATTGTTTCCATCTTTTTTTGTTGGAAAAACAAACATTCTACCACAAACCTTTGAACATCAGTTTTAAGGCCATCCCAAAAAAATTCCCTCTTGACCCTGTGATAGGTTTTCAAAAATCTTGAGTGCCCTCCTACCAGAGAGGTGTGCAATTCCAAAAGTACATTTTTTTTGAGTTGGGAGTTCTTACATAAATATAAGCGATCTTTGTACCATAGTGAATCATTTTTCCATGTAAATGTATTGGATGCACTGGAATCCTGTTGCAACCTTTGAATGAGAGTCCACACGTCTTCATCATTCTTCCATTCATCCCTTGCTTATGTTATCCAATTAGGTTGGATGATAGAGATATCATGGAGAAATGCCTCAACATCTACATCTTTTATTGAGAGTGCATCTGCCACAACATTTTTCTTCACGTTCTTGTAGATGATTTCAAAGTCATAACCCAACATCTTGGTCACCTATTTTTGTTGCTCTTCTAAAGATAGTATTTGTTCCAAGAATTATTTAAGACTGTCATGATCTGTTTTTGGGATATTTTCTTCCTTCATTCTAATATGATGATACCCTGAACAAAGATCCAACTTTGTGAAGTAGATTGCTCCATGTAGTTCATCTAACAATTCATCAATGACAATAATGAGAAACTTGTCTTTAATGGTGATCTTGTTGAGCTCTCTATAATATGGACACATACGCCATGAGCCCTCTTTCTTGAGTACCATTACCACCAGTGCAGAGTAATAACTTTGGCTAGGTCTAATAATTCCAACCTCTAACATTTCTTCAACCATACACTCAATTTCACTCTTATGGGCATAAGGGTATCTATAAGGCCTGATGTTATGAGGAGCACTCCTAGGAATTAAGTGAATAGCATGATCATCATCGCGAGTGGGTGGAAGACCTCTGGGAAGATCTTCAAATACTTTGGAATGCTTATCAATGATCCCTTGGAGATCTAGGGGAATAGATGGCTTAGATGTTTGAACATATAGTGAGCATAGTTGTACAATTACACCTTGATTCCCGTTTTTCAATAATTTTGTCATGTCATTAGAGCTTACCGCCTTACTAGATTTCCCTGTGATACACTTTAACTCAAATTCCTTTCCTCCCAATGAAAATTTCATGGAAATTAAAAGACATGGCTCCCAATGATTGTAACTATTGGACCCCTAGTACGACATCAACAACACCCATGGGTATAAAAATCATTGGAATATTCATTACATATGCCCCCATAGTAAGATTGATCTTATGGAATTTTCCTGAGCAATCGATAGTTCCTCCATTTGCAGTCATTACTTGAAACTCTGGCGTTGGATATATAAAACAACTGAGAGCTTTGGATAATTTGCAGTGAATGACATTACGAGTACTGCCAGAATCAATTAGCATTATTACCTTTTTCTTTTTTATATATCCTTCGATCTTGAGGGTTTGAGGAGTGCTAATTCCTGCCAATGCATGACATGATATGGTGGGAATCATTTCTTCAGAAGAAATATCTTCTACATCTTCATCTTGAGATGGTTCTTGTTCTCCTTCCTCTTCAGAATCTATGTAGAATAATTTCTTCTCGCCACACTTATGTCCCTTACTATACTTGTTGTCACAATTAAATCATAAACCTTTTGCTTTTGTTTCCTCCATTTTTTGAAGTGTTAACCTTGTAGGTTGAGGTGGTTTAGAATAAGGAAAATTATCCTCTCGATAGATGTTGGGGGTGGTCCTTCTAGTAGCCATAGACATATTTTTACTTTCAACATTTCTCGCCACCCTTAACGCATTCTCCAATGATTTGGGTTCCGAAAGGCGAACCTCATGTTGAATGTTATCCTTTAAATTTTCTATGAAGACATCAATCAGGTACTCATATGGAATATATGTTACCTTTATATTCAATCTTTGGAAGTTCTCAATGTGCTCCACAACTGAACATTTTTGCTTGAGATTTATCAATTGGCTGAAGAAGGTATTGCTCCTTGTATCCTCATAGTGTGCTATCATTTCTTCCATGAAAATTTTCCAAGTGACAAGTGATTTGCGAGAACAAAGCCATCAATACCACACAAACTAATTAGGTTCTAAATATAAGGAAACAATTCATACCTTTTTTGTTTGAGGCACATCATGTAAATCAAAGAACTTCTCCATCTGGAGTATCCATGTGATTGGATCCTTGCCATCAAAATTTCTCATATAGATCTTAGGAAAGTGGTTTGTCTTCAACCCAAAGCTGGAGTTTCTCCAGTCTTGATTCATCTTCCTTGTGTGCTCATCATGAATTTCATGGGACACATTGTCACTTTCAGGTGGCATCTCTATTAGAAACTTTTTTAACCCTTTCATGATCTCATCTTTTAATCCATCCACCTTAGTATCCATCATCACTTCCATCTTAGCTTCAGTTGAATCCATCATCCTTTGTAGTTCATCTTTTTTTACTGCCTTCTTTTGTAAATCATCTATGTCCTTGTGCATTTCTTCACCTTCATCAACAGTCTAAGTAGGAATGTTTGAGGGATTATTTTGTGTAGAAGTTCCCATTTTTTGTGGCATGTTGGCCAAGTATCACTACAAGGTAGGAATTCCTAATTCGATTAGGTAGAGGTCCTCACAGACAAGGGAGTGTTAGGTGCTATGACTCTTTGATGTACCTGTGGGGTCCAAAAATTGTACCCGACCCAATATCTCAGGGAACTAACTAAGGAGGCTTGACCATGCCCTTACCTGTACTATCCAACTACCTAGGTACTAGAGAGTGATCTCCCTGAGTGTTGTTCTCGGTGTACTATAGAAAAAATATGGCCAAATGGTTTACTCGGTTGGTCTCAGGATTATAGGGGGTCTCCCGATATATGCCAAGTATGTGGGATCTCAAATCCATAATAGTGATTTCTAATGCACAACCATTCTAAAGGGGCCTTCCGATATACTTTAGGTACGTAGAAGAACCACACAATCCCCGGGTTGTAGGGATGAAAAGTAACGAAAAATCCTACATTTATCCAAAATTTATGTGATACTCCTTTTATCCCACTTTATATCACTTTTTGAATCATCCCAATTGGATCTTCTAATCAAAAGATATGCAAATTTCCAAAAACAAACACACCTTTTAAAACCCTGATTTGGACATTGTTCTGCAAGTTGACTTTTCTTATGTTGTAGCTATGCAATTTTGGCCCTTCTGAGTCTAAAATTTCTACCTGAGGTATCCTGATGTGTCTTCTTTCCAACCCCACAGTTTATACCAAGATTGGATTCTCCAATAGAATTATATGATAACTTTCCCAAGATGTGTTGATTTTTTTTCTTTCGGGAGAGCGAACTTGTACAGACTGCCACATGTCACGGTCCTCACTTAATAGCTTGTAATTTGTACCAGTACAACATAGGTAAGTAAAATAACCAATGGAGCATGCATAACTCAATTTAGAGGTCTGTAGCTTCAGATATAATAGTTTTCTCAAGAACACATGTTTTTGACTGAAATCTGGACCAGCCAAAAACCGTAATTTCCTCAGGGAATAATTTTCAGAGTAAAATTAATCAAGGGATGAAATTTGTACACATAATG
Organism: Picea sitchensis; assembly: GCA_010110895.2. Taxonomy (NCBI): domain Eukaryota; kingdom Viridiplantae; phylum Streptophyta; class Pinopsida; order Pinales; family Pinaceae; genus Picea; species Picea sitchensis. The sequence goes on along the minus strand of SNQJ01S0054161.1, from coordinate 45,997 downwards.
CCTCACTATTCCTCCTTCGTACTGTAAAAATTTCAAAACCTTAAACCAAGCGAAAAAAAATTGGGAGCGAAAATTCCAAGAAGACATTTTTCAGACTAGTTTCAGGACTAGTAAAAAAACCCTAACTTGAACATAATGTATCTCCAAAAATTTAATGAAAAAAGATCTGAAATTTGGACCCAAGTTATATATATATGTTTCCTATACACCATAGAAATTACAGATACTGAAACCTTCTAGAAAAAAAAGTTGTAGCGGAAATTCCAAGAAGGCATGTTTTGAAGAAGCCAGTCCCGAGGATTGTCTAGCTCTGATACCAAATGTTAAGAACCAAATATCAAAATAGCATAAAAACCTCAAAATAAGTACTCAACACCTTGAAAAAGAGATAAATTAAGATAATAAGCCTCTTTTATGGAGAAACCTCCTTATAAATCATATGAATTCACAATTACAAGATGATTCCAAATGAAAAGGTCTTGGTATATATAGGAGACTAGGAGGTACAATTACAACTAATGGACCCAAGCTGAAATAAATAAAATAAAAATACTAATGTAATATTCCCCAATTAAGGGGTAATGTGCCATGAGTTATGGATTAACACCCGACCACGTTGTGTAAGGATTGCTCCAATTCCTCTCCTAGAAGCATCACATTCCAGGACAAAGGTCTTTGTGAAGTCAGGAAGGGCCAGAACAGGAGTGGTGCATATAGCCACTTTCAAGGCTTGAAAGGAATGATCAGCTGCAAGATTCTAGGTGAAAGAATTATTTTTAAGGAGAGTAGTGAGAGGCACCGCAATCTTTCCATAATTCTTAACAAACTTGCGATAATAGTCTGTTAAGCCCAGAAAACCATGGAAGATTTTGAGAGTCTTTAGGTGAGGCCAATCCTGCATAGCTTCAATCTTCTTAGGATACACCCTGGCACTTGTATTTCTAACAATATGACCCAAGCACTCAACTTTCGAGGCTCGAAAAACACATTTATATTGTTTGAGGAAAATTTGGTGTTGAGAGAGTAGATGAAGAACTCGATCCACATTAGCAAGATGGGTTGTCTAGGTTTTATTATAGATGAGAATATCATTAAAGAAAACTAAGACAAAATGACAAAGAAAAGGATGGAAGACATGATTCATGAAGCTTTGGAAAGTAGAGGGAGCATTACACAAGCCAAAGGGCATGACCAAGAACTCATAGTCACCCTCACAAGTGTGAAATGTAGTCGTAGGGTTGTCAACCTCTTTCATACGTATCTAGTGGTAGCTAGAACGAGGATCAAGTTTAGTAAAGAACTGGGCACCACTTAATTCATCCAAGAGATCATCAATGACAATAATGAGAAATTTGTCTTTGATGGTGAGTTTTTTGAGGGCATGAAATTCAGGACACATGCGCCTAGAGCCTTATTTCTTAAGTACCATGACCATGAGAGAGGAATAGGGTCTAGTACTAGGACGAATAACGCATGTGGCAAGCAATTCTTGATTTTTTTTCTCAATTTCGTTTTTTTGTGCAAAGGGATGATGATAGGGATGAACATTGGGAGGAAGGATGTCGGGGACAAGGGGAATGGAATGATCATGAACACCACGGGAAGGAGGAAGTCCTTAGGGAGTAGGAAAAAAAACTTGATGTTTGGAGAGGATGGATTGGAGGTCAGGAGGCATAGAGGGTGTCTCAGTGGCATGAATGGAATGGAGTTGTGCAATAATGCCTAAATGACCTTGTTTTAGGATATTTTCCATGCGATGGGAACTGATGATCTTAGGGCAACCTGTGGTGATGCCTTGGAACTTATAATGTTGGCCCTCCTGGTTGAATTGCATGGTTAATTACTTAAAATCCATGAGAATGGGGCCCAAAGTCCTTATCCATTCGACACCCAACACAATTTCAAAACCACCCATGTCGATAGCAAACATATGAGATTTCATGTGATACCGACCAATTTGGAGACACACATTTTCACAACGCCCCCCACATTTCATGGACCCACCATTGGCAATCATGATTTGAAAGTTGTTGACTACTCGGATATAGTAATTAATTTCTTGGGCAATGCACCGATGAATAAAATTATGGGTGCTTCCACTGTCAACAAGGATGATGACCTTCCAATTCTTAATGTAACCAATTAGCTTGAGATTTTGGGGAGAAAAGACGTCAGTGAGAGGATTCAGGGAAATGACCGATTCAACTTCGGGAGGGTCAGAAGGTTGAGTCATGTCAGTGGGTTCAAGTGACTCAGCCACAAGGGGAGTCTTGACATGTTCTTCATAAACATCCTCAGAGATGGCCATAATTTTTTTTTTTCCTTGCACTTGTGCCAAGGAAAACATTTTCCATCACAATTATAACAAAGGCCCTTGAGTTGGCGTTCAACCATTTCTGCCCAGGTCAATTTATGGATCTTTAGTGGAGTAGAAGGAGGAGTGGGAGTGACTGATTTAGGGTGAGGAATGAAGGGGGGTTTTCTGGTTGGATAAGAGACAACTAGTTTTTCTTCCTTAGCTCTTTTAGTAGCTTCCACCCAACTTTGAGGGCGATCCATGAGGATGTGGGAAAAATCCTCATCCTTAAGGTCACTGATAAAGCATTCTCGAAAAAAAACATCAGACATGCCCTCTGTGTGGAAAGCCAATCGCTCAAAAGAATCTATAAAGTCTTCCACTATGCCATATTGTATCAACTTTGTCAAACAACCTAAATGGTTGGTGTCAGTGTCAAAGTGTTCATAAAGTTCTGCAACAAATTATGTCCAAGCCACATACCCTTGGTGGACATTTTTTCTCCATTTCCACCATTTCCAACGTTCCCGATCTAGATGGAGAACACCATACCTTAGTTTGGCCAACTCATCAGTGGTGTTGTAAAAAGAGAGACAATGTTCCATTTGAGTGACCCAACCTGTGGGATCTAAGCCATCAAATTTGTTCACCTCAACGCAAGGGGGATGCAGGTCCCGCGAAAAGTGGTGTGGAGGAAAAGAGGTGGTTTGGGAGGATTCAATACCTTCAGGTTTATAAGGTGTGGAAGGAGAGAAAGGATTTGGAGTGGGCTTAAACAAGGCGGTCAAAGTGTTCACTGTGTCCTGGCATTGTTGATAGGTGGCGATCAATTGAGTGATGTATGTGGGAAGTGATTCAAGTGGAGCAAGCCGAGAGTTGGGTTGACCAATACTGGAGTTGGGTATATATAGGAGACTAGAAGAACTCTGGGTTTGGTCATGAGCTTTGTCCAAGGCGGTGATATGTTGTTCCCAATCTTGGCTGCGAGTGTGGGTCATGGGGATGGGATAGGGGGGAAAGTGGTACCACAAAGAAATGGGTTACTTGTGATTGGTACCACTATGATTAGTGAAAAGAGAGAAAGTCAATGGGATAGATTCCCAATAGGGGTGTTAGGAAGGGGTCAGATCCATGGGAAAACAAATTGTCGAAAAATGATAGGTATGACTACGATCAGGACAAAGAGAGGAATCCAATGGGATAGGTCTCAAATAATGGTGCTGACAGGATCCAGATTTTTTTTTTTTTTACTCCTCTGGAGTTATACTTTGATCTGAATAATATTGTAGTGATGAAATGGCCAAATGCTTAACAGGAAGAAATGTGTAGGAATTTCACAACCAGAATGCAGGAGGCACAGTTACACGGAAATAGATCTTGTCTGTTCTATTTATGTTTCCTTCCCAAGGGTTAGGGTATTCATGATTTCTACAGACAAGGGTTTTCCTTCTACTATAGCTCTCTTATATACATGCGGGGTCCAACAGTAGTATTCAACCCAATATATCAAGGAAACAACTAATGAGGCTAGATCATGCCCTTAGCCATACTACCTAACTACCCAGGTACTAGAGAGTATCTTCTAGAGTGTTTTTCTCGGTGGCACTATAACATTCAGGTGGTCGATTGGTTTATCTATGGAGGGATTTAGGATATATAGGTCAATCCGTATATAGGTGTTGTCTGATGTGCTACCACTTGAAGGGGTACCAACAAGGGTTACAAGGGTGGAAAACAATGTGCGCTTAAGTACCACTTATAGTTCCCACGTGTATGCTTGTCTGACCGTGGATTTATGCATTGAACGACATATCTCTGTAGATTTAAGATGCTGAAATATGTCTCTACCCTGAAAAAACAAATAACCCACAATTTTCTGCTAAGGAAAGTGCTTTGATACCACTTGTAAGGTACCAGATCTGTTATAATAGCCGAGAATAGAAATATTGCAGAGAATAACAACGGAACAACACAATAGATGAAACCACAACACAAAAATAATACCTTTATTGATAGGAAACAATGTTCACTTGCCTCTTCGAGGGGGAAACCTCCAGCAAATCAACGCTCTATTACAATAATTCTCAATACCAAACTTCTCATACCTTCGACTCTTATTTATACTAAATCTATCTACCAAAAGAACAATATAGAGGAAGATCTTCTAGAAGCGAAAGCTTCTATTAGGTCTTCTTACATTTGACTTGTTCTTCCTTATTACCAAGCCTTATTAATATTGGCCTTTATTACATGGAAAATGTATTATTCTACCTATGTTAGGGGTTAGGGAGGTTAGGTCCCTAACATTCACCCTCATGATACTCATACATTTCAATTACATTGAATGTTGGTGAGATATCCAAACACATAACACTATCTAAAATTTCTTCAAAATCCTGAAAGGTGCTATCTTCATCTTCTTCATTAACTTGTTATGTTTTCCTCTTGGGAACCTTTCCTTCCATAGATGTGCTAACACAAAGTCTCCTTCAAAATTATTCTCTCTTATTTTCTAAAAATCTCTCTTCTTATACTCTTGGTTGCTCCATTGTAGTTGCTTCTTGACTTTCTCATGCACTTCGTGCATATGCTCTACAAAAGAATCCACATCTACACTTCTCTTTCCTGCTTCATGCAAGATTGACAAATTTGTCACTCTTCTTAGTGATGTCCCATTCGCAATTTGGAAAGGTATCCTTCCCATCAATCTATTCACTAAATTATTGTACACAAACTCACTTGTGCCAACACCATCTCCCATTGTCTTGGTTTCTTTCCTACCAAATATCTTAACATGTTTTGAAGGTTCATGTTCACTACTTCAGTTTCCCCATCATTCTGTGAATGATATACAAAATTGAATTGCAATCTTCTATCTAGCTTCTTCCACAAGTTCCTCTATAAGTGACCCATGAATTTGTTGTCACCATCTCACCTTGTTCTCCTAAAAAAACCATGCAAACAAACCATTTCTCTAAAGAATAAAAAACCTATGTTGATCGCATCACTAGTTTTCATACATGCAATGAAATGCACATTTTTTGAGAATCTATCTACAACTACAAAGAAAGAACATTACTTGTTTGGGATCTTGGAATTCCCAACATGAAAATCCATGCTAGTATCTTCCCACGGTGGCTTTGGTGCTAGAAATGACTTTTACAATCCAATATTTTGGCTTCTTCCCTTTGCATGCTCACAAATTATGCGACCTTCAAGCAACTTCTTCACATCTTTTCCAACTATCATTGAATAATAGTTATTTTCAACCAAATCTCAAGTTTTATCCATTTTGAAATGGCTACTTAGTCTACCATTGCATATATCTCTTATTAGGATCTCCTTCATTGACCCTCTAGGGATGCATAATTTATAATTTCTAAACATAAATCCTTCTTGGGTGTTAATCTATCTTTGGAGTCTAGTCTCCATTCCAAGCTTCCATGCCAAATTTCCATGCTTCAACAAATTATTCATTTTTCTCATACACATCCTTCAATTTTCCAACCTTACCATCTCCATAGTTACGGTAGTCAACAATTTTCTCATTTTTCTCAAGGAAATGATAACTCTATAGATCTTCTCAATCTATGTTTGAATGAAAATGAATAAATTTGTAGGAACTGAACCCCTTTAGTTAATCTTTTCTTTGTTTTTATGCACTATAGTGCTTTATGATCAATGTGAAAAATTAATTCTTTGGGAAACAAGTAGTACCTTCACTTCTTCAATGCCTAGATGATGGCATAAAACTATTGATAATACACCAAACACTTCTTCTTTCCATTCAAATTATAACTAAAGAATACAATGGGATTACCTTCCTAGGTAAGAGTTGTCACAATCATTGTTCCAATGGCATCACAATCCATTTGGAACACTTTTCTAAACTCTAGTAAAGCCAACACATACCACTTAGTCACCTTCTTCTTCAATAACTTCAAATCTAGTTTCTCTTTGCATTCCTTTGGAACTCTCCCTTCCTCATACATGTTGTTGCAGTACACAAATCCACAACTGTAGTTAAATATTTGAATAAAGTTTTGATAGAAACTTGTCAATCCATGAAATATTCTTACCTTAAAGGTACTCTTCGGTGCAGGTCACTCAATGATGGCTCTCACCTTCTCTGGATCCATCTTCAATCCAACTTGTTATATCATGAATTCAAGTACACTAATTCTTCCTTCATGAAATAACATTTATGTAGATTAATTAGTAGCTTCTCTCTCTCTCACCAAAAATTGCTTCAAATGCATCATGTTCTTATCTCTTGTGTTGTTGAACACCAATATATATAAACTACCAGTTAATTGCAGGAAGCTTATATAAACTAGGTGCAAATGGAATATTGCGACGTTGTGTGGTCGAACACGAAAGACCGATGATCCTGGCAAAAGTGCACAATGGGATAGCAGGAGGACATTATGTATGTAAAGCTACTGCGCAAAAAATCTTATGCTTGGGACTATGGTGGGCTACACTTCACAAATATGCAAAGGAATATTTTCAGACATGCGATGTTTGTCAAAGGGTTGGGAAGCCCTCTAGAAGGGATGATATGCCCTTGAACCCACAAGTTACAGTACGGGTTTTTGATAAAAAAAACCATAGAATTAATTGGGCCAATTAACCCACCAACGATAAGGTCAGGGGTGAGGTACCATTATTGCGACAAAATATTTGACTTGATGGGTAGAAGTCGCACCAGTTACTAATTAAAGTGCAGAGACAACTACACACTTCTTGTTTGAGAATGTAGTGACTAGGTTTGGATTTCCACAAATATTGTTGAGTGATCAAGGAACACACTTCATCAATAAGACAATTGTAGCCCTGACCGAAGAATTCCATATTCACCATCAGAAGAGTACATCGTACCACCCACAGGATAATGGCACAATGGAGGCATTCAATAAAATTCTAGAAAATACGTTGACAAAAATATGTAACGTAGGAAGAGACGTTTGGGACTTCATAATTCCTACAGTATTGTGGGAATACAGGACAACCAACAAAAAACTGACAGGACGCATACCCTTTAGGTTGGTCTATGAGAAAGAAGCAGTGATGCCAATGGAGTTTCTAGTTCCAATCTTGCACATTGTAGCCATTATAGATCTTTCGGATTCAGTCAAAAGACAAGAAATACTATCCCAACTAGTGTAGCTTGAGGAGGATAGATTTATCGTAGGATTTCACCAACAAGTTCAAAAGGCACGGGAAAAAGCATGGAATGATAGACACGTCAAGTTGAAAAAACTCCAAGTAGGCGACTTCGTACTACTGTATGATAGTAAGTTCATGCAACATCCAGGGAAGTTCTGTATGCACTGGTTAGGGCCATATGTTATCAAGGATGTGATAGAGACAGGTGTTGCACATTTGGAGACATTAAATGGAGAAATGTTGAGGGGATGGGTGAACGACAATGAAATAAACTCTATAAAGAGGGTAAAAAATATATTCAATAGGAGGAGCTGCACAAGAAAAAAAAATACATGACTAAGGAAACCATGCTGAGTGGTGCAACGATGCCAACAAAGGAAACCACACACAAAAGAAACATACTACGCGGTAGTAAGTGCGCAGTTCAGCATGAAAAGACTGCTAAAAGTATGAAAAGGGAGGAAACAATGGTTACAAATAAATTATGACAAGTCATAAAGCCACCATAAGGACAAGTTATACAGCCGTATTAATGCCAAGTCATGAAGACGCCATAAGGCCAAGTCATAAAGCCACTATAATGACAAGCCATAAAAGAAAAACATCGTCGATATGCATAAGAAAGTGGTAGTACGAGGCAAAAATCTCATAACATATTTGTTAATAAAGCGACATTAACGCCCCACATCTAACAATAATGGAAAATTGGACACTTAGCGAAGGCGTGAAAGGACTTGAACAACTGGAAAGGGGGTACAAAAGAGGTAAGGGTCTTCAAACGTTGGTCATTGTTACCAAGCACTTCATGCAAGAACAAGAGAACAAAGCACAGGAACAAAGAAAACGAGCAAAGTTCAGAGCCGAAGAAACTTGTAGAGACACCCAAGAAAAAAGACATGGCACCACCAATAGTTGTACCCAGGAAGAGTTACACAAAACCTTCACTAGTGGTACCAGAGGAAATGGAAACCCTGAGCGCCTCATCATCAGAGCCGAGGTTTCCCTGTGATTACATACCACCAAGGAAGGACGATGCCTCACCAGTAACATTGCCGAAGACAACGACCGCCCCTTTGGTGACACTAGACATACCAGAAGGGGTCATCATTGACAAATAAATGCTGGGGATAATGTCCCAATTGAAATATGCAGACCATGACATCACAGATACAATGAAGTTCCCTAAACTTGCGCCCCACCAGTACCTGGAGCTCAAAGTAGATCCACTCACAAAGAAGAGCATATCAGTACCCAAGTTTTGGGCCAGAGGATTAGAACGAGTGAGATTTCTCAGCCTGTTCGACATACCACACTTCAGACGCAGTAATGAGGTCAAGCCTTGTGTCAATTTGCTTTTATCATGTGTGCATGGAGGGTACTTATGGTTGGACTGACCAATTTAGATCGACATAGACTTGATAGCAAGAATCATAGGATTACCAACACAGGGGAAGATCCCACACTAATATTCGTAGAAAAAAAGGGTGACAGAGCATTATTAGAGGGGACGAGGAAGAAATTTTGTACGGTTAGAGGAGTGCGCGGCCTGGATGTCCCAAGTATATGCGACCCAACCATTCAAATAGCGACAAAGGTCCTAACATGTAAACTGCTACGAAAATGCAGAAAGGATCAAGTACTAGCAGGGGTAATAAATGCGACATAAAATATGTGTAGAAGGCACAACAATGAGCTAGGCATCATTCATACTGAACCATTTTCTACTGGAATGCATAGAAGATCAAGATAAGGGAATGGAGTTCACTACCCATGGCTCTTGGTTTTGATTGCATTTACATCATGGGTGGAACTGAAGGACGCACAGTTCCTAGGGCTTAGAGGGAAGCCTTTCCTGGCAGCAAAATACTATAATTTATGGTACACAACCAACAAAAGGAGGCAGACAGATACCAAGGTAGATTTTTTCCTTTACTTAGAGATGATTAGATGATGCATAAAGGACACACCGTGCATCACACCACAACTAGTGGAAGAGTACAATCCAACCACACAGTTGCACACAGATCTACATCAGATGTATGTCCAAGCCTGGAAGGACCTGAGAGAGGAGTGGGTCCAGACGAATTATAAGATCAAGGAGGAATATATTCAACTGATAATGTAATATTGGGACCCAGCCTGGATGGTTCCAACACAGGGTGATGAGACAACGCAACAGAGGCACACAAAGACAAAATAATGCATAGAAACATAGATGGACCCAAAATACAATGGTGCAGGGGACACCACTCAAGAAAATGGTGCAGGGAAAACCACTCAAGGAAATGGTACAAGAGATGCACCAAAAACTGGACCATCAACAACTCAAAATCCCCAAACCATGACTACAACAGGTAAAAAAAGGAAGGACACAAGAACAATTCCATCTACGCGGAAGAAGAAGAAATACCAAAAGACACCATTCATCTACACACTAACATATGACGACATGGAAAAAATTGGCTACCAACTAAGGGATGCCAAAAATTATGTAATCGAAGAGGCCAGAAAGAAACACGAAGAACTACATATGAAGGTGCAAGACCAATTTCTGAAGTTACAACAGTTATTGAAGACAACCCACCGAGCACCTGAACGAGGAGCATATGAAACATAAGCAAGTACTGTAGAGGGAGCACAAACTTCCTCTCTAATGTAGCTGCAAATAGGACACAAGTCGGTCAAGATCCCACAAGAGGTAATCGGGTTCCTCACACCCGAAATACAACAACAGGTACAAGGACTAAGCCATCTGGACTTAGTTGTGTCACAAATGACCACCGAGTTACTACAAAGATTAAACACAGGTATCACACAGGAATTAAGGATCCACACAGACACTACCGCCAGTGAGTTGGCGAGAATGCAAGCAGAGAAAAAAAATCTACAGAAGGACTACACTACTACGTTACAAGAAAAGAGCGCAATAGAGAAAAAAGTGGATACTGTCTTAAAGGAAAAGACCGAGGCAGAAGTAAAGGCTGAGAAAGACTTGAAAGAAAAGAGTGAAGCTGAAGGAAAGGGCAAGAAAGACTTAAAATAAAAGAGCGAGGCTAAAGAAAAGGCCGACAAAGCATTGAAAGAGAAGGATGAAGTTGAACAATTGGCACATAAAATCCAATTGATAGTCTAGAACCTATACAAAGAAGTCCCAAAAGTACCATTGGTAGTAGAGGCCATAGTAGAAGAGGATGTATCCAATATTAGTGCAGTCGTTAAGGGAATCCAAAACAAGATTACCATGTTGGAACTGCGCACACTACAAGGGACACCATTGAAAGAAAGAGAACAAAGGGAAAGGATGGTCCATACATTGGTGGCAAATATTAAAAGCTTGGAATAATAATGCATAAGGATGTGCGATGAAGGCACACACATTTGGACCGAGCTTACTATCAATCCATAGTTGCAAGCATTGGAAGAGAAAATAAGGAGTACGTAGGAGAAAGCACATCATGCCAATGAGCGTGTGAATACTCTACCACCAACATAAATAATGACAATGATACTGGCTAATAGGAAATCGTATAATGCGATGGAACAGATGAAGGAAGAACATAGGAAAATCATACAGAAATTACAACCCCTGCAGGATGAATCCCTCGGGGTACTAGAAGGGTTAGCCACTGCGCAGAGAACTACGACACTAGCTACGCAAGACACTGAGGCCAAACTCACTATCTTGACAGTGCAGACAGTGGAGGAAATTTTGAACAAGGAGGAAGAAGTCACAACAATAGTATAAATAACGAAGGAGACCCTCTAGAAATTGACTAAGGCATGGTGGAGCGCGACACAACAAACTTAAGTGGCTTGGGATGAGCCATAGGTGAGTGTTGGGGGCCTGTTGGGCATGCATTTTTGGGATACAATATTGGGAAAAACACTAATTATGGAAAAGAGGCATAGTTATGAGAAGAGGAACAATTAGGAACATACCGCGTAGCGAAGAAGCATTCAGGAACAAAGTGTGTAGTAAAGGAACAAAAAGGAACAAGGCACGCAGACGAAACAGAACTGGAAAGAAGATCAAGAAGATCAGGAGAATCAAGAATATCAAGAAGATCAAGAAGAGAAAGAAAACGAGGAAAGAATAAAGAGGAGAAGGTAGGGGACGAGAAAGAACAACTAGCGCAAAATCTAGGGAAGCCAACCGACAGAGATTGGAAACCAGATTGCAATGAGATGTCATTAGGTGCTAACCAACAAAGCATGGGTTGTTACCAACTCACAATGAGTTGTCATAGGGTTGTAAGCCCTAACATCTTGTATAAATATGTAAAGGGCTGGGAAAGAGAAAGAGAGTGAGCATAAGCGTTTTTATTGTTCTGTTGTTAGATATCTGATAAAGAAAGGCTTGTATTGTAGAGGATCGGACTAGGAGTCCTCCATTATAGCGTCGAGCACAACTTGAAGGCATAAACATAACAAATAATCAAACCTTTTGTGGACGTAGCCTGGAGTTGGGTGAACCACGTTATACCTGTCTATTAAGGTGATGCTTTGTGTATCTAAAATGATGAATGTATGTCTAGATGTGAATCTAGGATCATAATCTGTGTATGCATGTCTATATGTACTTCTATTGATAATATAATGTCGCATAGTAACCATGAATGTATGATTAACCACTGTATAGTATGAATATGGGTATATTTTCTTGTATGACTAACCCAAGAGTCAAGTATAACAAGGATCTAGTATGCAAGATGGTCCAGTAGTCATGACCAGGTGGATTTCCATTCCCTCCCTCAACACTGCAGAATCTTGGTTCCTACAATCCCCATAAGGATACCTCAGATGAGACTTTACCTGCATGCAGGTGATGCCGAAAGGGCTGGTGTCCGTAGGGTTTTGTTGGACTAAGTAACTGGAACCTAGGGTCTTGAACCTCCGCGCCAATAGAAGGAAATGATAACTCTATAGATCTTGTCAATCTATGTTTGAATGAAAATGAATAAATTTGTAGGATCTAAACCCCTTTATTTCATCTTTTCTTTGTTTTTATGCACTATAGTGCTTTATGATCAATGTGAAAAATTAATTATTTGGGAAACAAGTAGTACCTTCACTTCTTCAATGCCTAGATGATGGCATAAAACTATTGATCATACACCAAACACTTATTCTTTCCATTCTAATTATAACTAAAGAATACAATGGGATTACCTTCCTGGGTAAGAGTTGTCACAATCATTGTTCCAATGGAATCACAATCCATTTGGAACACTTTTCTAAACTCTAGTAAAGCCAACACATTCTTCTTAGTCACCTTCTTCTTCAATAACTTCAAATCTAGTTTCTCTCTGCATTCCTTTGGAACTCTCCCTTCCTCGTACGTGTTGTTAGCGATACAAAAATCCACAACTATAGCTGAAGATTTGAATAAAGTTTTGATAGAAACTTGCCAATCCATGAAATATTCTTACCTTAAAGGTACTCTTCAGTGTAGGTCACTCAATGATGGTTCTCACCTTCTCTGGATCCATCTTTAATCCAACGTGTTATATCATGAATCCAAATACACTAATTCTTCCTTCGTGAAAGAACATTTATGCACATTAATTAGTAGCTTCTCTCTCTCTCACCAACAATTGCTTCAAATGCATAATGTTCTCTTCTCTGGTGTTCTTGAACACCAATATATCATTGAAACACACAACCACACAAACATTTCTAAGTAAGGTTTTAGCACTTCATTCATTAACCTCACAAATTCCGATTTGGTGATAATTTATTTTCAAATCAATCTTGGTATAATATTTTGATCCACTCAAATAGTGCATTAATTCATCCATCCAATGCAAATTCCACTCCTTTAAGTTATGGGAATTTACATTTGTGACATTGTTAATAGTTACTAACACCTAGGTCTATCCAATTTTATTCCAACTTTTAAAAGCATAAAATAACTATTTTCACTTTTCTTTTTCTTTTAAACTACACACAAGTAATATATTAAGTATTTCATAATTTCTTTACCTTTTAATTTTGGATTATATACAACTTTTACATTAAAACGTTTTGAATTTAATTTATAACTTTCCATGTATACAAAATCTTTTATTTAATTTTTATTTTTTTTTAATAATTTTTCATTTGTAAATTCTTTATATCAAAATATCAAAATTATTTTCCATTCAAACTGGTTCCTAAAGGCTTTAATAATTTTTCATTTATAAATTCTTTATATCAAAATTACTTGCCTCTCATATCAAAATTACTTGCCTCTCAAACTGGTTCCTAATTATTTTTATTTAGATATTCATATTCGATTCGAGAGTACCCAATATGAATATTAAAAAAGATAGTAACATCCATTTCGATATAGAGAGTATTAACACAACCACATGAATATAATTAATATATATTAATCAATACTATTAAAATATCAAAGACCGTGGGAAGTGAGATTTGATATACACTCCATATACCTAGCTGTTCGTCCCAATAACTGCACGTTCTCCTCTGACACATTACGTTCATAGAATAGGATTTTGGGTTGCTCGTCGGTCGATTT
>SNQJ01S0054160.1:44976-57433 GCA_010110895.2 Picea sitchensis | reverse complement strand
TCTCGCCACCTGAAAAACCTGCACTTGTCCACATATCATTGCAATTCATTTGAACCAACATAATTTCACATACAAAGATTCATACCATATTGTTTCTCGATCGATGTTCATGACATCAACCTTTTATTATCATTATCCTTTGGTTATTTCATAGCCCATTGACCTGCATATTAGTCTATAACACAAACTCATACATATATATGCATTATCATCAAGTAAATGCATTTAATCATATCCTCAATTTGGTATCCACATACGAACAATTTTAACTGTAAAAATTTTCAAGTTAGAAATAGATTGCATAATATCCCTCATAATACAAATAACGATAAACATTCATAGAATTGACATTCACCTAGGTCCATATGTCTTAAAATTTCAAGTGTATCATTAATAGTTTCATAGTTAATAGAAAATAAAATACGATTAGGCATTAAGTAATTCTAGCTATCTAAGTCAAAAGGTGGAATTACATACACCCAATCTTCGGAAAACATATTCCCGAGGTGGTAAAAAAAGTGAGGTATGATCTCTTTGTAAGGTCTCCGCATCCTCCCAAGTAGAAAATCCTAGGATATACTTGTCCCACTAGACCTTAACTTGTTCAACCAGACGATTCCTGAGCTGTCCAATATGCGTAACGATTCTACCTTGAGGGTTCCCATGTTCGATACCTGCAATTCCTTCCAATTCAGTTTATGAGATTTGTCAGAAACATAATGAGGTAGAACAAATACATGAAAAACATTATGAGTTTTATGCAAGTGGGGTGGAAGTATGAGACGATAGGCAACGAGTCCAATTCTCTCTTGGTTTTTTAATGATCCTATAAATCAAGGCGACAACTTTATCCCCTTCTCGAACTGAATGGTACTCTTATTAGGCCTAATACAAATGAAAACTTGATCTCCCACTTTACAACTTCGGTTAGTCCTATGTGCATCAACATAACTTTTTTTTCTATCCTGTGCTTCCTTTAGTCGCTGCTTAATATGAATCACCTATTCCTCCATCTCTTGAATCAATTCTGACTCAACTGTCACTCGGTCTTCCAACCTTTCCCAACTCAATGGTGTCTTGCATGGCCTTCCATATAGAGATTCATAGGGTGGCATTCCAATGGAGATATTAAAATTTTTATTGTAGGTGAACTCTACCAAAGGTAGGCACTTCTCCCAATGGGTTTGATTATCCATAACATGCATCCTAAGCATGTCTTTCATAACATGATTTACTCTCTCAGTTTTCCCATCCGTTTCAGGATGATATGTTGTGCTTAAGTTCAACTGAGTTCCCAATGTTGACTGTAAACTTTTCCAAAACCTAGATGTGAATTGGGAGTCCCTATTTGAAATGATCTTCTTGGGTAACCCATGTAGATGGACAATGCCTCCAAGCTTCGAAGCTAGTATTACAGCTGCCAACTCTAAATCATGAGTAGCATAAAGCTTCTCATGTTGCTTCAACTTTCTTGACGCATACGCTATCACTCCCCCATCCTACATTAACATGTCCCCCAATCCTTGCTTCGAGGCATTCGTGCAGACTGTGAAGTCTTTTTCCATATCCATCACTCATAGAATTGGTGCACTAGTTAGTAACCTCTTAAGCTCAATGAATGCAACATCGCATTATTTTTTCCATTCATACATGATGTTGGCACAGGGGCAGATCCAGGGTTCAAATCCAAGAGCACACCAACAAGCCCTAACTACTCTTCCTTTCGGCTACACCTGCGAAGCATATGCAGTCTCCCCCGAAGAAGATATGGGGGGGTTGCAGGACAAAAGTGTTTACAACCAAGGGGAATATCAAGTGGATCCAATACTAGAACAATACAACATGCCTATATCACTTATCAAATTAGATCTACTCCATACAACTTCATATCTACCACAACAATGCAATAACAGTATATCAAGGCAAAATAACACATCATCAATCACACACACAAGACATATATACGTGGTTCACCCTCTCCTAGGGCTACGTCCACAGAACTATGATTTATAATATATTAAGATGAAAGCATATGGTTCTGATCTGCGCTCTTAACCAACAAATATCCCTCTTCTCTCTATCTCTCCCCCTTCCTGTGCACCCAACTGCAGGTTGATCTTCACACCCAGCTGAAGATCTTACAATACAAGAAGGATCTCATACTTAGCACTTCTCTCAAATAACAACAACGATCATACCAACAACAACTAGATAAAGACTAGTAATAATGACAACAACATAACCCAGGTTCTCTTGACCTTTATTTATACATTACAATAGCTCACCGACATCCTTAGGCTGAAGCCTAGGTGTCAAAACCCTAGATACAAAAACCTTAGGTCAACTTGACCCGCGTTTTGAGGGCTTTGCCAGCCTGTCTTTCCTTCTTTCTCACGCGGTGTTCCAAAACATCTAACGGTGGATTTTTGCACTTGCTGAGTTTTCCATGATCCTTATTCCTTGTTGATCTGTCATCCTTGATCTCCTCATCCAACAAATTTCTTTCTCAGGCTTCGCTCCATCTTTTCTTCTCTTTTGCTCACTTCGACCTAGTAACAGTCACTGTGTCTTCTACGAAGTTCTCATTTTTCCTTGTGTTCCTTGTTCTTTGCTTACTTCCATAACTAAGGGCCAACAAGCCCCCAACAGTCACCTGTGACTCATCTCGAGGCACTTCAGATATGATTCTTCTGTTTTATTTTGACTTCAGATCGTGCATAATAGCCTTTTCTTTCTGCTCTATGTCTCCTTTTCCTCCTTGTGCAGACTGTCTTTTCTGTGTCTGGTACCCAGTTTCAACTGCACCTGGTACCTAGACCCTTTTCCTTATGCTTCTACTGAGAGCTGCGAGGGAGCTGGTTGTGATAGTACAACTTCAACTGACTCCCATTCACTAATCCTTCCTTCCATTCTCCCTTTAAATTCTTCAACTGCGCAAATCCTCCTTTTGTAACATGAATGACCTCATATGGTCTGAGCCAATGCATTCTGAACTTCTCAGGATGCTTCATGAACTTACTGTCGTATACCCATACCAAATCACCTTATTTAAATGCCTTCTTCTTGATGTGCCTATCATGGTAGGCCTTGTCTCTTTCCTTTTGTACTTGTTGATGGAATCCTACAACAAATCTGCTTCTTCCAATTTGACCAACTGTGCAAGCCTCTCTTGAACAACACCAATGTCATCCATATATGTAAAGGCGACAATTCTTAAGCTTGGTACCAAGTATTCCATTGGAACAACATCTTCGAGACCATAAACCAAATTGAAGGGGGTCTGCATTGTTAACTTCTTGCAAGTGGTTCTATAGCCCCAAAGTACTGTTGGTACTCATAAATCCCAGTCATCCTTGTTCACACTACAAATATTGGTTAGTGTTGTCTCCAAGATCTTGTTGAACACTTCCACTGTCCCATTTTCTTGTGGATGGTAAGGTGTGCTCTTCTGATGGTGGACTTCAAATTCCTCAGTCAAGGATTCAACAGTCTTATTTATGAAATGTGTGCCTTGATCACTCATAAGGATCTTGGGTCATCCAAACCTGGTTATGATGTCATCAATATGAATCTCACAACTGTGGTTTCACTACAGTCCTTAATTGCTCTTGCTTCAACCCATCTGGTCAAGTATTTTGTCGTAGTGATGATGTACCTTGCTCCTGTGTGCTTTCCTCGTGGGTTTATAGGTCCCACGAAATCAATGGCCCATTTCTCAAATGCTTGTAGGGTCAATAGTGGTGCTAGTGGCATCTCATCCATTCATAAAGGTTTTCCATATCTTTGGCATACATCGTAGGCTCTTGAATAGTTTTTAGCATCTCTGTGTAAGGTAGGCCACCAAAGGCCATCTCGAAGAACCTTCTGCGCAATTGCTTTCCCTGCATAGTGTCCTCCTGCGATGCCTTCATGAGCTTCTGCGAGGATGACAGGTCACTCTGCTTCCATAATGCACCTTCTCAATATCTCATCTGGTCCCATTTTGTATAGTTGTCCAGCTATAAGCGAAAAGTTTGTAGTGCACAGTACTAGTTGTTTCTTCTAGAGAATCATATATTCATTAGGTGCTATTCATGTTGATAGGAACTGGACTATTTTTGCAAAGTGGTCATCAATATTTCTAATGGCTAGCAACTGTGCATCCGACAGTGCATCCTCCAAACTAGTGGGCTCTTCTCCATGTTCCAACCTCGACAAGTGGTCAGGACCTTTGTTCATTCTTCCTGGATTTATGATCTCAAAGTCATATTCGTGAAATAGCATAAGCCATCTGCATATTATTCCCCCCAACACTGGCTTGTTGACTAGGTAGTTCAGCACGGAGTGATCAATAAACATTTTAAAGTTTCCTCCCAACAAGTAGTGGCGAAACTTCTGCAATGTATACACCATGGCTAACCCTTCTCACTCAATGGTGGTGTAGTTGACCTCTGCAGTTGATAGCTTCCTGCTAGGAAAATCTAATGGATGATCAATCTCTCCTTCACCAGGTTGTGCTAACACTTCTCCCAAGGAAATAGAAGATGCATCGACATGCACATGAAACTCCTTACTCCAATCTGGAAACACCAGAATAGGCGCATACCATTTTCTGTTTCAGTGTATCGAAGCTCTTCTGGCATTCTATTGTCCAACTAAACTGAAAATATTTCTTCAACAATTTATCTGTAGGTGCTGTGATCTGAGCATATCCTTTGATGAACTTCCTGTAATATCCCGTGTGTCCCAGTGCAGTGCGCAGTTGTTTGACTGAAGTAGGAGGTGACAGATCAACTATAATTTCAATTTTAGATGGATCAACCAACAATCCATGCTTGCATACAATATGACCTAAAAACACTCCAAATGGTGAGAAGAAGATGCACTTCTTTAGATTCAAATCAATTTGACATTGCCTACATTTGTCCAACATTATCCTTAGACATTCAATATGATTCATTAATAAACTAAAAACAGTCCAATCATCAAAATGTGCTTCTAGAAATTTATGCAAAAAATCCTTGAATGCTTCGACCACCACCCTGGAAAAGATGGTTGGGGAATTCTTCAATCCACATGGCATCACTGTATACTGATAAGATCCCCATTCTGTTTCAAATGTGGTCTTGTGGTGATCTTCCTTGGCAATCCGGATCTGATGGTATCCTGAAAATCCATCTATAAAATAATATACTTCCTGGCCTCCCACATTATCTAACACTTTGTCAGTGAATGGCATAGGGAAGGGATCATGCAAACAAGCATCATTCAACTTTCTGAGATCTACACAGATCCTGATCTCTCTTGTCTTCTTGTCTTGTACCACCATAGGGATGATCCACTCTGACTCTTCTACAGGTTCTATAATTCTTGCTTCCAACATTCTGTCGAGCTCAATTTCACTTTATCTTTGTACTTAGGGTTCAATCTGTAGGGTTTCTATTTGACTGGTCTAGCATATGGATTCAAAGGTATCCTCATCTCTCCCATAGACCCTTTAATGCCCTTCATATCAATGAACTTGGTTGGAAACAAGTCCTGATATTCATGCAGTAATTATGTAATCTTGTCAATAGTGGCAACATCCCAATAATCTCCAACATTTACAAGCTTCGGTGTTTGTTTTGTTCCAATATTGACCTTCTTAATCTTGATTGGGTGTCCAATGAATGATAACTCAACTCCTATTCCTTCCACATCTCTTTGGCCTTCTATTTTTGTAATGTTCACCTTTCTTGGATGATCGTCTTCATCAACATTGATGTTGCAACAATCTTGCAGATTTTGTAGACGCATAGTCCATTCGTCCTCGTCTTGCTCTAAAGGGAGGCTAGAGGCCGCCTCAAATACTTTCTGTCTGACAATCTGTAGTTCTTGATCTATTGAAGTATATTGAATTTCAAATAAGAAGGTGGTTACAAAATTCTGAGTCATACCTTTCCATTCTGTAGTGATAAGGCGCATCTCTGCTTGAAGGTACCAATTGATAGGTGTCGTGTCCAGTGTGTTGATGAATTTGTGTACCCATTATTCTTGAGGAATGGTTCTCCAGGCTTCCTCATAGCTTCACACATGGTCCTTTGGGAAGCTTCGACCTGTGTATCTAACTTCACAACCTTCTACTTGTGTCGAGAACCACACTGTCATCAAGGTACAACACTATACCTAATATGTAATATTACTTTTGTGTGCCCCCCGGCATCTTGCTGGGGTTTCTCTTAGGGCCTCATCAATCGCCAACAGTGGTTGTTGCATTGGTACACTCTCTTCAAAGTCCAACACGAAGGTTTCTAAAGGATTTAAACCATCAAAGGTGGGTAAGTTACTTATTGTTGTGCCGATCCAGTGAACTTCTCTGGTTAGTCTAGCACATTTTCTTGTAGATACTTCATACATTTTATTCTGCCAATTCTCTAGTGCTTCTTCTGAGTCTGATGAACATGCGCTATCACTTCGCCAACTTAAGATTCCATCGATCGTAGGATTAATGTAATCCTGCTATCTGGTTTTTAATTTGTATATATTTTCCAGTTCATATGCGTGATCTTCTTCTCTAATGGGCTCTGTATATTTCTAACCTTCATCTGGATATAAGGGTGCAATGACCCTAAGGCCATATTTTTAAAAATTCATACGCCTTTTCTTTAAATCAACCACAGTGGAATTATTGAAGGCCCAATCAATTCCTAATAGCACAGGGTAAGGGTATTTGTCATCAACTATCTGAATTACCTCAAAATCTGCAAATGTTCTTAGTCCATCAATGTCCACAGGGACATTTTCTAGTCCGCCAAAGGGGCTTACAACTTGCTGATTAGCCATCCTGAGCCTGATAGGGGAATAGATCAGCCTAGGTTTTCCCATTAGTTCCCAAGTTTGCTTCGTCATGACATTGACCTCCGACCGTAAGTCTAGGACTACATAATCTATATCATATTCTCCTATTTGAGCATTCAAATGTAATTCCTTATTGGTCCTTCTCTTCTTACCGATTTTTTGTACTTCCCTATTCAGTAGGGGGTCTATATTTCCTAGCTCATATTGTCTGATTAAATTTTGTAGTTCTTGGACAACGCTCTCATCCTGAATCAACTTAACACAAGTATATAGAAATTCCATGAGCTTGCTTACCTCTTTTCATTCTCTTGGCGAAGCAGACCAATCAAATGCCTGAGGCATTCCATACTCTCTTACTTCTAGTCTTGTCTTTGATGAAGAACCTTGGTCTCCTTTGAACTATTTTCTTGCTTCCTCAAATATTTGTCTTTCTTTCTTTGCATCAAAGGTTTGGGTCTTCTCTGCAACTTTCCTAATTCCTGAATCTTTTGTAGTCTTCCCTTGGATCATTCTGTCATCTCCTGTAACAATTCCTCCTCTAGTAATAACAACGACTCTAGAGCATTCTCCGCGAAGTTAATCTTTGATCAACTGTATCTGCAGGTTCTACTGAGGTCCTCGTTTCTCTTGAAGTTTAGCCAACAGTGTTGAACATTCTTTAATAACATGCTCCAAGGAGTTGCAATAGCTGCAAGTAGTGCAAGGGTTCTGAAAGTCCCTTACCAAGTGTCCTGGCTGTGCGCATTTATAACAAATGATCTGTCCTTGGCCTCAACCCATACCTCCTCCTCGTCCTCTTCCTCTAAATCCACCATGAGGATTGAAGTTTCCTCTCCCAGGGGAGTTGTACTGCGTAGAGTTTCCTTCTTGTTGTACTTCACCTTGAAACTTGTATATGTCTCTTGACCTTTCATACATGAGATCATAAGCCCTACAATCCCTATCATCATGTCCCACGGACTTACAGAATGTGCAATACAAATTTGTGGGTGTATGAACATATTTTTTCATGTAATAGCACTCACCAGGGCAATGCCTATTTCTGCATACCTAGCACCAAGGTAAGGTGATTTGGTTCAAAGGGCTTGGGGCTCCAGAGGCTAAGTACTCATGGAATAGAGGGCATTTATCCTTTTCATGGCCTTCTGATTTGCATCTAACACACCAAATGTCTTCTCTTTTATCTTTTCCCTTGTCTTTCTTCATATCTTTGACCTACAAAGACAAACTAGTTAGCTGACTCAATATCTGACTCATACCTGAGATGGATTCTTCCATAGGGGTTGATTATAACTTCATGGTGATCTCTAGTGCCTCAGCCTGTGAAGCAATCTTTTGCTGCATCAGAGGAACTCTGATGTGTGGTAAGAGGGAAACAATGAACCATTCCTTTTTTTTCTCATCCGGAATCTGAAAAGTCAATCAGTCTATTAGGGTCTTGAATCTATGATTGAACTCCCAAACTGGCTTGGCTACCTTCTGCTTGATCTCCTTCAGTTCTGTAATACATTGGGACTCCAACTTAGGTTTCTTCAATTTTGAAATAATCACATTCTTGATCTCATTTAGTGGCTTAGGCTACGCAAGTCCTTGGACAAGCTTCGTGTACCATCTTAGTGCACGATTTCTTAGGGTAGTACTAAACTGGGTTCTTTTAATTGCTTCATCGATGACATTCTTAATATTCCATTTGGCTTTACATAGGAACTAGTGTTGGTCAGGATCTTTAGATCCATATCCCCTAAAGATAGGGAATCTCATCTCATCTTCCATATATCTTCCTAGGGTCCCTGATTGAGTATGTGGTGGACTAATAGTGATTGAGCTATGGACGCTCTGGTGGCTTGGATTACTCTGATTTCTTAATACTACTGTATCAACAAGAGGGATAATAGAACTTACTTCAACATTCTGTGCAGTTCCTGAAGTTTCTGGCTCATCTCGACGAAGTTCTTCGGCTTTCTCTTCCTCTGCCCTAGCGGGTTCTGAATGCTCTTCATTGGTCAGATCTACTTCTTCTCCACTGTAGAAACCCTCGTCTCCGTAGTTATTCTTGAATAGGTTCGCAAGATGAACTTCTCTGAACACTCTCCCACTGTGCATATGTCCAGCCTTTGTGTCGCTATCACCGTCCGAGTTTTTGAACATTATCCTTTTCAGATTCAACCAATATACTGTATCTTCAAGATGTTCTTCTCATGAAAAAAGATCTTGATTCTGAACTTCATAAAGTGTAATTTTTTTTCCTCTGGGTCCTTGAAAAAACATCTATTGGCTTGGTGATACGACTCTACTTTGTCAATAACAAACTTGGTGATGTAGCCTCCAATGGTGCTATTGAACCAATGATATACTTCTCTTGACACAATGTTATCAACTCTCTTGACATTCTTGATCAACGTCGACATCCAAATTGCAGGAGGTCTAGATCAGACCTCAAACTGGGTATCTACCAACCTAGCTAACCACTCGTATAGTTCATGATGGATTCCTCCAAATAATATCTCGTGTATATCAATAAAAATATGTCTCTCCAACCAATCCTCTGTACTCAGATTAGGGTTCTTGTTCTGGGCTTCAGGGAAGTCCTTTTCTTGATCCTATATCCACTTTTTAATCTCTGTCTTTGGTGGGAACCCCCTTGAAATTCCCTCAAGAAGATTCCTATCCCGGCAACAGAACCATTTGTTGGCACAGGGGAAGACCCAGGGTTCAGATCCAAGAGCGCACCAACAAGCCATAAGTACTGGCCCTTTTGGCTACACATACGAAGCAGATGCAGTCTCACCCGAAGCAACTATGGGGGGGTTACAGGAAAAAAGTGTCTACAACCAAGGGGAATACCAAATGGATCCAATACTAGAACAATACAACATGCCTATATCACTTATCAACTTAGATCTACTCCATACAACTTCATATCTACCACAACAATGCAATAACAGTATATCAAGGAAAAATAACACAACATCAATCACACACACAAGACAAATATACGTGGTTCACCCTCTCTTAGGGCTATGTCCACATAATTGTTCTTTATAATATATTAAAATGAAAGCATACAGTTCTGATCTGCGCTCTTAACCAACAGATCTCCCTCTTCTCTCTATCTTTGCTCAAAATAATCAAATAAAAAAATAATAAATAAAAAAATAAAAATAAAACGATTATAATTATAATAATAATAAAAATTTATTAAAGGGCTCAGGGTTTTAGGGTTTGGGTGTATGAAGGTATGAGGTGGAGGGTGGTAAATNAATAATAAATAAAAAAATAAAAATAAAACGATTATAATTATAATAATAATAAAAATTTATTAAAGGGCTCAGGGTTTTAGGGTTTGGGTGTATGAAGGTATGAGGTGGAGGGTGGTAAATATGGGTTCTTGCGTGAGACCCACATGCCCGACCCTCCCAATTCGCATGGACACATAGTGCACTCTTTAGCCTGTGGGTTTCCTTCCTCTGGGCTTCAACGCTTGATAGCTTGATCGCCTAATCTTGGTATGCTACCTGTATGGATCTCTCCTTGTTGTGTTTAGGCACTAGTGGTGGTGCGGGGGAGGGGGGGATTGCAAAAAAAACTATGAAATACCTCTTTTTTGGCAGGTCATGGGATCGATTTCCATAGAGAAGATCGTATCACAATCCTTACAGTTATCACCCGTACGTTACAGCCACCGTGACCTTGACAAAACCAGATTAGGAATATTAGGGTGTGCCCAAGCTAAAGTCGAAGATGATCATAGTTCCAGTCCAAAGTCCTACTAATAATCCCTCACAAATTTGAGCTTGGTTATCAAAGGGAACAACCCTTTGAAGCCTGATTCTAAGAGCGTTTTTTCGATACCCATCGATGTAGAGGATCCTAAATCATTTTTCATGATTAAGAAGGAAGTCAATCCTCAAATGGACTCAACGATGGGCATAAAAAAATGAGATTTCGTGGGTGTTTGGAGCCCTAAATATACCGCTTGCACCAGTATTCTACCCTACGAAAGAAGAGTTCGGGGACCTCCATAAGATTCATCGAGAATATCAAGGTCAAGGTTGAGCCCTATGGGATTTGCAGGATTGTCCCTTCGAAGAGCTGGAAACCACTGTTTTCTCAGGATTTGCAGACGTTCTCTTTACCGACAAAGTTGCAGGCCATTCACCAGCTTCAAGAGCCATCCGGTGGTTTTCCAAGGGTAGGAGATGGACTTGTGCAACCTATTCAACACTGTCAAGCGCCACAATGGTTTCGTGAGGGTCCTACAGGAGAAGAAATGGGGAGAGGTGATGGTGGATCCTCATCCATAACACCATAAGTACCACACATTCAAATTCTAATCTGTGTCAAATTTATGAGAAGAATTTGTATGATTACTAGGTTTATCAAATGTGGACGAACTCTGGAAAATTGATGCAGAAATGTAAGGGAGGGACGAAGAGTCCCGCAGAGGAACTGACCTCTAGATGGGGACCTCAAGGTTGCCCAAAGGTGAAGAGGACATAGAGATCTTGCAAAGACATCAAATATTTGAAAGAGGGGGACTTGAACTCGGAACAATAGTTGGATCAAAACTGCGAGCAATGCTAGAGTGGCTTGCACGAGGAAGTGATGCTTCTTTACGATTGGTGCGACAAGGGATGGCATATGTACTGTCTTTCGCCTCGTACCTGGGTAGTTCATAGAGACATGACTCAAGCTCCTGAAACATTTCGGGGCAGAGCATGAGACTGCGCGGAAATAAATCGTGGAACAATTTATAACACTAGAACAAGGGATGAGAGTTATCAGATCAGTGGGGCCACACAGTGCATAGATGATTTTCATCACTCCTATGATTTGGGGCGTCTGGTAGTGCTGCAATTCGAAATGTGTTTTTGTTTTGTAAATTTCAGCTATAAGAACTATAAATAAGATCTATACGTCTATATGCAATTAAAATATTGTTTTGCATTCAGATAGGGTTCTTCTGGGTAGTCTTCATAGGTTTTATGGGTTGTAAATAAAGGTTTTCTAGGATGTAGGTTTTGGGAATAGATTGTATAGTTATGTGGGTGGTCAAGCCTAGGTTTCAGTTTTGAAACCGGGCTCTAATACCATATGTAAGGCCTTCCATACAAAGCCTCAAAATAAATAAATATCTACTAATATTTATACCAGGAAGTATAAAAATAGTAACATAATAATAAAAAAAAACATAATAACAACATAATAACCACATATCAACTAGTAAAATGCATAATATACATACCTCAACCCGCAGATTAGTTGATTTAACCCCTTTTCTGATTTTCTTTGCTTTTCCCAAACTACCCCAAACTGAATATTAACCTCCAAGCTAGCTACGAACAACCTCTATGAATCCCTAGCTCCAGGAATCCTTACAGTTTCCTAGCCCCCAAGCCCAAAATTCCCAGCAACAATAGTGTCCCTGCGAGAGTTCCCCCCAAAAAAAACCAATCTATTCAGCAATCTCCTACTCCTTTCAGAATTTCTTCCTCCTTCTTCTTCCCCCCAATTTTCTCCTCAAAACAAAACAATCCCAAAATCCCTATCCAAGAACTCTCCCCTCTTCCTCATCCTCCTCCCTCGAATCCCTTTCCCTCATTCAATTCCCCAACTACCTTATCCCCCCATTAATTCCTCA
>SNQJ01S0054160.1:16675-27535 GCA_010110895.2 Picea sitchensis | reverse complement strand
TTGATCCAACTATTGTTTCGAGTTCAAGTCCCCCTCTTTCAAATATTTGATGTCTTTGCAAGATCTCTATGTCCTCTTCACCTTTGGGCAACCTTGAGGTCCCCGTCTAGAGGTCAGTTCCTCCGCGGGCCTCTTTGTCCCTCTCTTACATTTCTGCATCGATTTTCCAGAGTTCATCCACATTTGATAAACCTAGTAATCATACAAATTCTTCTCATAAATTTGATACAGATTAGAATTTGAATGTGTGGTACTTACGGTGTTAGGGATGAGGATCCACCATCACCTCTCCCCATTTCTTCTCCTGTAGGACCCTCACGAAACTATTGTGGTGCTTGACAGTGTTGAATAGGTTGCACAAGTCCATCTCCTACCCTTGGAAAACCACCGGATGGCTCTTGAAGCTGGTGAATGGCCTGCAACTTTGTCAGTAAAGAGAACGTCTACAAATCCTGAGAAAACGGTGGTTTCCATCTCTTCGAAGGGACAATCCTACAAATCCCATAGGGCTCAACCTTGACCCTGATATTCTCGATGAATCTTACGGAGGTCCCTGAACTCTTCTTCCATAGGGTAGAATACTGGTGCAAGTGGTATATTTAGGGCTCCAAACACCCATGAAATCTCATTTTTTTATGCCCATCGTTGAGTCCATTTGAGGATTGACTTCATTCTTAATCACGAAAGATGATTTAGGATCCTCTACATCGATGGGTATCGAAACAACGCTCTTAGAATCAGGCTTCAAAGGGTTGTTCCCTTTGATAACCAAGCTCAAATTTGTGAGGGATTATTAGTAGGATTGTGGACTGGAACTATGATCATCTTTGACTTTAGCTTGGGAACACCCCAATATTCCTAATCTGGTTTTGTCGGGGTCATGGTGACTGCAACGTACGGGTGATAACTGTAAGGACTGTGATACGATCTTCTCTATGGAAATCGATCCCATGACCTGCCAAAAAAGAGGTATTTCATAGTTTTTTTGTGATCCCCCCCTCCCCCGCACCACCACCAGTGCCTAAACCCAACAAGGAGAGATCTATACAGGTAGCATACTAAGATCAGGTGATCAAGCTATCAAGCGTTGAAGCCCAGAGGAAGGAAACCCACGGGCTAAAGAGTGCACTATGTGTCCATGCGAATTGGGAGGGTTGGGCACGTGGGTCTCACGCAAGAACCCATATTTACCACCCTCCACCTCATACCTTCATACACCCAAACCCTAAAACCCTGAGCCCTTTAATAAATTTTTATTATTATTATAATTATAATCGTTTTATTTTTATTTTTTTATTTATTATTTTTTTATTTGATTATTTTGAGCAGAGATAGAGAGAAGAGGGAGATTTGTTGGTTAAGAGCGCAAATCAGAACTGTATGCTTTCATTTTAATATATTATAAAGAACAATTATGTGGACGTAGCCCTAGGAGAGGGTGAACCACATATATTTGTCTTGTGTGTGTGATTGATGTTGTGTTATTTTTCCTTGATATACTGTTATTGCATTGTTGTGGTAGATATGAAGTTGTATGGAGCAGATCTAAGTTGTAGACACTTTTTTCCTGTAACCCCCCCATAGTTGCTCCGGGTGAGACTGCATCTGCTTTGTATTTCTAGCCAAAAGGGCCAGTACTTAGGGCTTGTTGGTGCGCTCTTGGATCTGAACCCTGGGTCTTCCCCTGTGCCAACAAATGGTTCTGTTGTCGAGACAGGAATCTTCTTGAGGGAATGTCAAGGGGGTTCCCACCAAAGACAAAGATTCAAAAGTGGATATAGGATCAAGAAAAGGACTTCCCTGAAGCCCAGAACAAGAACCCTAATCTGAGTACAGAGGATTGGTTGGAGAGACATATTTTATTGATATACATGAGATATTATTTGGAGGAATCCATCATGAACTATATGAGTGGTTAGCCAGGTTGGTAGATACCCAGTTTGAGGTCTAATCTAGACCTCCTGCAGTTTGGATGTCGACGTTGATCAAGAATGTCAAGAGAGTTGATAACATTGTGTCAAGAGAATTATATCATTGGTTCGATAGCACCATTAGAGGCTACATCACCAAGTTTGTTATTGACAAAGTAGAGTCATATCACCAAGCCGATAGATATTTTTTCAAGGAACCCAGAGGAAAAATTTTCACACTTTATGAAGTTGAGAATCAAGATCTTTTTGCATGAGAAGAACATCTTAAAGATACAATATATTGGTCGAATCTGAAAAGGATAATGTTCAAAAACTCGGACAGTGATAGCGACACAAAGGCTGGACATATGCGCAATGGGAGAGTGTTCAAAGAAGTTCATCTTGCAAACCTGTTCAAGAATAACTACGGAGACGAGGGTTTCTACAGTGGAGAAGAAGTAGATCTGACCAATGAAGAGAATTCAGAACCCGCTAGGGCAGAGGAAGAGAAAGCCGAAGAACTTCGTCGGGACGAGCCAGAAACTTCAGGAACTGCACAGACTGTTGAAGTAAGTTCTATTATCCCTCCTATTGATTCAGTAGTATTAAGCAATCAGAGTAATCCAAGCCACCAGAGCGTCCATAGCTCAATCACTAGTAGTCCACCACATACTCAGTCAGGGACCCTAGGAAGATCTATGGAAGATGAGATGAGATTCCCTATCTTTAGGAGAGATGGATCTAAAGATCCTGACCAACACTAGTTCCTATGTAAAGCCATATGGAATATTAAGAATGTCACCGATGAAGCAATTAAAAGAACCCAGTTTAGTACTACCCTAAGAAATCGTGCACTAAGCTGGTACATGAAGCTTGTCCAAGGACTTGCGCAGCCTAATCCACTGAATGAGATCAAGAATGTGATTATTGCATAATTGAAAAAACCTAAGTTGGAGTCCCAATGTATTACAGAACTAAAGGAGATCAAGCAGAAGGTAGCCGAGCCAGTTTGGGAGTTCAATCAGAGATTCAAGACCCTAATAGACCGATTGACTTTTCATATTTCGGATGAGCAAAAAAAGGAATGGTTCATTGT
The DNA here is from genome assembly GCA_010110895.2 of Picea sitchensis. Classification (NCBI taxonomy): domain Eukaryota; kingdom Viridiplantae; phylum Streptophyta; class Pinopsida; order Pinales; family Pinaceae; genus Picea; species Picea sitchensis. The sequence continues at coordinate 24,529 of SNQJ01S0054160.1, read as the reverse complement.
TTCCCTCTTACCACACATCAGAGTTCCTCTGATGCAGCAAAAGATTGCTTCACAGGCTGAGGCACTAGAGATCACCATGAAGTTATAATCAGCCCCTATGGAAGAATCCATCTCAGGTATGAGTCAGATATTGAGTCAGCTAACTAGTTTGTCTTTGTAGGTCAAAGATATGAAGAAAGACAAGGGAAAAGATAAAAGAGAAGACATTTAGTGTGTTAGATGCAAATCAGAAGGCCATGAAAAGGAGAACTGCCCTCCATTCCATGAGTACTTAGCCTCTAGAGCCCCAAGCCCTTTGAACCAAATCACCTTACCTTGGTGCTAGGTATGCAGAAACAGGCATCGCCCTGGTGAGTGCTATTACATGAAAAAATATGTTCATACACCCACAAATTTGTATTGCATGTTATGTAAGTCTATGGGACATGATGATAGGGATTGTAGGGCTTATGATCTCATGTATGAAAGGTCAAGAGACATATACAAGATTCAAGGCGAAGTACAACAAGAAGGAAACTCTACGCAGTACAACTCCCCTGGGAGAGGAAACTTCAATCCTCATGGTGAATTTAGAGGAAGAGGATGAGGAGGAGGTATGGGTCGAGGCCAAGGACAGATCATTTGTTATAAATGCGCACAGCCAGGACACTTGGTAAGGGACTGTCAGAACCCTTGCACTACTTGCAGCTACTCCAACTCCTTGGAGCATGTTATTGAAGAATGTTCAACATTGCTGGCTAAACTTCGAGAGAAACGAGGACCTCAGTAGAACCTACAGATACAGTTGATCAAAGATTAACCTCGCAGAGAAGACTCTAGAATCGTTGTTATTACTAGAGGAGGAATTGTTACAGGAGATGACAAAATGATCCAAGGGAAGACTACAAAAGATTCATGAATTAGGAAAGTTGCAGAGAAGACCCAAACCTTTGATGCAAAGAAAGAAAGACAAATATTTGAGGAAGCAAGAAAATAGTTCAAAGGAGACCAAGGTTCTTCATCAAAGACAAGACCAGAAGTAAGAGAGTATGGAATGCCTCAGGAATTTGATTGGTCTGCTTCGCCAAGAGAATGAAAAGAGGTAAGCAAGCTCATGGAATTTCTATATACTTGTGTTAAGTTGATTCAGGATGAGAGCGTTGTCCAAGAACTACAAAATTTAATCAGACAATATGAGCTAGGAAATATAGACCCCCTACTGAATAGGGAAGTACAACAAATCAGTAAGAAGAGAAGGACCAATAAGGAATTACATTTGAATGCTCAAATAAGAGAATATGATATAGATTATGTAGTCCTCGACTTACGGTCGAAGGTCAATGTCATGACGAAGCAAACTTGGGAACTAATGGGAAAACCTAGGCTAATCTATTCCCCTATCAGGCTCAGGATGGCTAATTAGCAGGTTGTAAGCCCCTTTGGCAGACTAGAAAATGTCCCTGTGGACATTGATGGAGTAAGAACATTTGCATATTTTGAGGTAATTCAGATAGTTGATGACAAATACCCTTACCCTGTGCTGTTAGGAATTGATTGGGCCTTCAATAATTCCACTGTGGTTGATTTAAAGAAGAGGCATATGAATTTTTAAAAATATGGCCTTAGGGTCATTGCACCCTTATATCCAGATGAAGGTTAGCAATATACAGAGCCCATTAGAGAAGAAGATCACGCATATGAACTGGAAAATATATACAAATTAAAAACCAGACAACAGAATTACATTAATCCTACGGTCGATGGAATCTTAAGTTGGCGAAGTGATAGCGCATGTTCATCAGACTCAGAAGAAGCACTAGAGAATTGGCAGAATAAAATGTATGAAGTATCTACAAGAAAATGTGCTAGACTAACCAGAGAAGTTCACTGGATCGGCACAACAATAAGTAACTTACCCACCTTTGATGGTCCAAATCCTTTAGAAACCTTCTTGTTGGACTTTGAAGAGAGTGTACCAATGCAACAACGACTGTTGGCGATTGATGAGGCCCTAAGAGAAACCCCAGCAAGATGGCGGGGGGCACACAAAAGTAATATTACATATTAGGTACAGTGTTGTACCTTGATGACAGTGTGGTTCTCGGCACAAGTAGAAGGTTGTGAAGTTAGATACACAGGTCGAAGCTTCCCAAAGGACCATGTGTGAAGCTGTGAGGAAGCCTGGAGCACCATTCCTCAAGAATAATGGGTACACAAATTCATCAATACACTGGACACGACACCTATCAATTGGTACCTTCAAGCAGAGCTGCGCCTTATCACTACAGAATGGAAAGGTATGACTCAGAATTTTGTAACCACCTTCTTATTTGAAATTCAATATACTTCAGTAGATCAAGAACTACAGATTGTCAGACAGAAAGTATTTGAGGCGGCCTCTAGCCTCCCTTTAGAGCAAGACGAGGACGAATGGACTATGCCTCTACAAAATATGCAAGATTGTTGCAACATCAATGTTGATGAAGACGATGATCCAAGAAAGGTGAACATTAAATAAACATAAGGCCAGAGAGATGTGGAAGGAATAGGAGTTGAGTTATCATTAATTGGACACCCAATCAAGATTAAGAAGGTCAATATTGGAACAAAACAAACACCGAAGCTTGCAAATGTTGGAGATTATTGGGATGTTGCCACTATTGACAAGATTACATAATTACTGCATGAATATCAAGACTTGTTTCCAACCAAGTTCATTGATATGAAGGGCATTAAAGGGTCTATGGGAGAGATGAGGATACCTCTGAATCCATATGCTAGACCAGTCAAACAGAGACCCTACATATTGAACCCTAAGTACAAAGAGAAAGTGAAAATTGAGCTCGACAGAATGTTGGAAGCAAGAATTATAGAACCTGTGGAAGAGTCAAAATGGATTAGCCCTATGGTGGTACAAGACAAGAAGACAAGAGAGATCAGGATCTACGTAGATCTCAGAAAGTTGAATGATGCTTGTTTGCATGATCCCTTCCCTACGCCATTCACTGACAAAGTGTTAGATAATGTGGGAGGCCAGGAAGTATATTATTTTATAGATGGATTTTCGGGATACCATCAGATCCAGATTGCCAAGGAAGATCACCACAAGACCACATTTGAAACAGAATGGGGATCTTATCATTATACAGTGATTCCATGTGGATTGAAGAATGCCCCAACCATCTTTTCCAGGGTGGTGGTTGAAGCATTCAAGGATTTTTTGCATAAATTTCTAGAAGCACATTTTGATGATTGGACTGTTTTTAGTTTATTAATGAATCATATTGAATGTCTAAGGATAATGTTGGACAAATGTAGGCATGTCAAATTGATTTGAATCTGAAGAAGTGCATCTTCTTCTCACCATTTGGAGTGTTTTTAGGTCATATTGTATGCAAGCAAGGATTGTTGGTTGATCCATCTAAAATTGCCATTATAGTTGATCTGCCACCTCCTACTTCAGTCAAACAACTGCGCACTGCACTGGGACACACGGGATATTACAGGAAGTTCATCAAAGGATATGCTCAGATCACATCACCTACGGATAAATTCTTGAAGAAATATTTTCAGTTTAGTTGGACAATATAATGCCAGAAGAGCTTCGATACACTGAAACAGAAAATGGTCTGCGCCTATTCTGGTGTTTCCAGATTGGAGTAAGGAGTTTCATGTGCATGTCGATGCGTCTTCTATTTCCTTGGGAGAAGTGTTAGCACAACCTGGTGAAGGAGAGATTGATCATCCATTAGATTTTCCTAGCAGGAAGCTATCAACTGTAGAGGTCAACTACACCACCATTGAGTGAGAAGGGTTAGCCATGGTGTATACATTGCAGAAGTTTCGCCACTACTTGTTGGGAGGAAACTTTAAAATATTTATTGATCACTCCATGCTGAACTACCTAGTCAACAAGCCAGTGTTGGGGGGAAGAATATGCAGATGGCTTATGCTATTTCAGTAATATGACTTTGAGATCATACTAAATCCAGGAAGAATGAACAAAGGTCATGACCACTTGTCGAGGTTGGAACATGGAGAAGAGCCCACTAGTTTGGAGGATGCACTTTCATATGCACAGCTGCTAACCATTAGAAATATTGATGACCACTTTGCAAAAATAGTCCAGTTACTGTCAACATGAATAGCACCTAATGAATATACGATTCCCCAGAAGAAACAACTAGTACTGCGCGCTGCAAACTTTTCGCTTATACTGGACAACTATACAAAATGGGACCGGATGAGATATTGAGAAGGTGCATTATGGAAGCAGAGAAACCTGTCATCCTCGCAGAAGCTCATGAAGGCATCACAGGAGGACACTATGCAGGGAAAGCAATTGCGCAGAAGGTTCTTTGAGCTGGCCTTTGGTGGCCTACCTTACACAGAGATGCTAAAAACTATTCAAGAGCCTACGATGTATGCCAAAGATATGGAAAACCTTCATGAAGGGATGAGATGCCACTAGCACCACTGTTGACCCTACAAGCATTTGAGAAATGGGCCATTGATTTCGTGGTACCTATAAACCCACAAGGAAAGCACACAGGAGCAAGGTACATCATCACTACGACAAAATACTTGACCAGATGGGTTGAAGCAAGAGCAGTTAAGGACTGTAGTGAAACCACAGTTGTGAGATTCATATTTGATGACATCATAACCAGGTTTGGATGACCCAAGATCCTTATGAGTGATCAAGGCACACATTTCATAAATAAGACTGTTGAATCCTTGACTGAGGAATTTGCAGTCCACCATCAAAAGAGAACACCTTACCATCCACAAGAAAATGGGACAGTGGAAGCATTCAACAAGATCTTGGAGACAACACTAACCAATATTTGCAGTGTGAACAAGGATGACTGGGATTTAAGAGTACCAGCAGTACTTTGGGCCTATAGAACCACTTGCAAGAAGTTAACAATGTAAACCCCCTTCAATTTGGTTTATGGTCTCGAAGATGTTGTTCCAATGGAATACTTGGTACCAAGAATAAGAATTGTTGCCTTTACAGATATGGATGACACTGGTGTTGTTCAAGAGAGGCTTGCACAGTTGGTCAAATTGGAAGAAGACAGATTTGTTGTAGGATTCCATCAACAAGTACAGAAGGAAAGAGAGAAGGCCTACCATGATAGGCACATCAAGAAGAAGGCATTTAAATAAGGTGATTTGGTATGGGTATACGACAATAAGTTCATGAAGCATCCTGAGAAGTTCAGAATGCATTGGCTCAGACCATATGAGGTCGTTCATGTTACAGAAGGAGGATTTGCGCAGTTGAAGAATTTAAAGGGAGAATGGAAGGAAGGATTAGTGAATGGGAGTCAATTGAAGTTGTACTATCACAACCAGCTGCCTCGCAGCTCTCAGTAGAAGCATAAGGAAAAGGGTCTAGGTACCAGGTGCAGTTGAAACTGGGTACCAGACACAGAAAAGACAGTCTGCACAAGGAGGAAAAGGAGACATAGAGCAGAAAGAAAAGGCTACTATGCACGGTCTGAAGTCAAAATAAAACAAAAGAATCATATCTGAAGTGCCTCGAGATGAGTCACAGGTGACTGTTGGGGGCTTGTTGGCCCTTGGTTATGGAAGTAAGCAAAGAACAAGGAACACAAGGGAAAATGAGAACTTCGTAGAAGACATAGTGACTTTTACTGGGTCGAAGTGAGCAAAAGAGCAGAAAAGATGGAGCGAAGCCCGAGAAAGAAAGTTGTTGGATGAGGAGATCGAGGATGATAGATCAACAAGGAATAAGGATCGTGGAAAACTCAGCAAGTGCAAAAATCCACCGTTAGATGTTTTGGAACACCGCATGAGAAAGAAGGAAAGACAGGCTAGCGAAGCCCTCAAAACGCGGGTCAAGTTGACCTAAGGTTTTTGTATCTAAGGTTTTGACACCTAGGCTTCAGCCTAAGGATGTCAGTGAGCTATTGTAATGTATAAATAAAGGTCAAGAGAACCTGGGTTGCGTTGTTGTCATTATTACTAGTCTTTATCTAGTTGTTGTTGGTATGATCGTTGTTGTTATTTGAGAGAAGTGCTAAGTATGAGATCCTTCTTGTATTGTAAAATCTTCAGCTGGGTGTGAAGATCAACCATGTAGTTGGGTGCATAGGAAGGGGGAGAGATAGAGAGAAGAGGGATATTTGTTGGTTAAGAGCGCAGATCAGAACTGTATGTTTTCATCTTAATATATTATAAATCATAGTTCTGTGGACATATCCCTAGGAGAGGGTGAGCCACGTATATATGTCTTGTGTGTGTGATTGATGATGTGTTATTTTGCCTTGATATATTGTTATTGTATTGTTGTGGTAGATATGAAGTTGTATGGAGTAGATCTAAATTGATAAGTGATATAGGCATGTTGTATTGTTCTAGTATTGGATCCACTTGATATTCCCCTTGGTTGTAGACACTTTTGTCCTGCAACCCCCCCATATCTTCTTCGGGGGAGACTGCATATGCTTCGCAGGTGTAGCCGAAAGGAAGAGTAGTTAGGGCTTGTTGGTGTTCTCTTGGATTTGAACCCTGGATCTGCCCCTGTGCCAACATCATGTATGAATGGAAAAAATAATGTGATGTTGCATTCATCGAGCTTAAGGGGTTATTAACTAGTGCACCAATTCTATGAGTGATGGATATGGAAAAAGACTTCACAGTCTGCACGAATGCCTCGAAGCAAGGATTGGGGGACATGCTAATGTAGGATGGGGGAGTGATAACATATGCGTCAAGAAAGTTGAAGCAACATGAGAAGCTTTATGCTACTCATGATTTAGAGTTGGCAGTTGTAATACTAGCTTCGAAGCTTGGAGGTATTATCCATCTACATGGGTTACCCAAGAAGATCATTTCAAACAGGGACTCCCAATTCACATCTAGGTTTTGGAAAAGTTTACAGTCAGCATTGGGAACTTAGTTGAACTTAAGAACAACATATCATCCTGAAATGGATGGGAAAACTGAGAGAGTAAATCATGTTATGAAAGACATGCTTAGGATGCATGTTATGGATAATCAAACCCATTGGGAGAAGTGCCTACCTTTGGTAGAGTTCGCCTACAATAACATTTTTAATAGCTCCATTGGAATGCCACCCTATGAATCTATGTATGGAAGTCCATGCAGGACACCATTGAGTTGGGAAAGGTTGGAAGACCGAGTGACAGTTGAGTCAGAATTGATTCAAGAGATGGAGGAATAGGTGATTCATATTAGGCAGCGACTAAAGGAAGCACAGGATAGAAAAAAAAGTTATGTTGATGCACATAGGACTGACCGAAGTTGTAAATTGGGAGATCAAGTTTTCATTTGTATTAGGCCTAATAAGAGTACCATTCAGTTCAAGAAGGGGATAAAGTTGTCGCCTCGATTTATAGGATCATTAAAAAACCAAGAGAGAATTGGACTCGTTGCCTATCGTCTCATACTTCCACCCCACTTGCATAAAACTCATAATGTTTTTCATGTATTTGTTCTACGTCATTGTGTTTATGACAAATCTCATAAACTGAATAGGAAGGAATTGCAGGTATCGAACGTGGGAACCCTCAAGGTAGAATCGTTACGCATATTGGACAGCTCAGGAATCGTCTGGTTAAACAAGTTAAGGTCTAGTGGGACAAGTATATCCTAGGATTTTCTACTTGGGAGGATGCGGATACCTTACAAAGAGATCATCCCTCACTTTTTTTACCACCTCAAGAATATGTTTTCCGAAGATTGGGTGTATGTAATTCCACCTTTTGACTTAGATAGCTAGAATTACTTAATGCCTAATCATATTTTATTTTCTATTAACTGTGAAACTATTAATGATACACTTGAAATTTTAAGACATATGGACCTAGGTGAATGTCAATT